>VDFB02370331.1:0-18575 GCA_007258455.2 Sequoia sempervirens | reverse complement strand
ATTCCTCTTTCCTCTCTCATTGTCACATCCTCCAACTTTTGCAAGTTGGTCTCTAATTCATCTTAATTTCTTCATCTTCTTCTAATTAACTATGGTTAGCATGTGCACACCCTTAATCATCATTAAGGTCACATCCTCCATAATCTCTCACTTGCTTCTAATAAGTCATTAGTCCATCTAATCAAGTACTTGCACAACCTTAATCATATGGTTAGTCCAACCTAATCCTCTTCCCATTTATGGCATGTGTCCTTAAGTCAACCTTATTAAAGGCTTTCTCCTTTTGGGCAAGCATTCCATTTCCCCATGTGAATTTTTAATTCACCTTTTAATCCCCCAATGCACTCAAAAGGAATTTTTAATTCCTTCACCTTTTCCCACATGTCCTCTCTTCATTCTTTATTCTTTCCCATCTCCCCATGAGGATATTTGAGAAATTTTTAATTTCCCACATGTCCTCTCACCCACATGGGTACAAGGACCTCCTTTATGAGGAGATCTTGTCCAATCCCAAGGTACTTTGTACCCCCCTCCATGTCATGTACTATCCTTCCACCTCATGTCCACTTCACCTTATAGGGCTATATCGCATGCCACATGTCAAGATTTGAGGGCTTGTAAGTTCTCAACTCACCTTAGCCCTACATCTTGATCAGTGGTGGCTCAATCTTGGACATCCATCTCTTCTAGGAATTCTCAAAATTCCTATAAATACCCCCTCTTTTCTCTCATTTGGGGGAGATCATTTTGCTAGCCAAACTCTTGCAATTTTATTTCTCAATCTATACTTAGCCATTTTCATGTTTTCATCCATTTTCACCCATCATCACATCATCATTTAGCTTGCATCTTGTGTCATCCAAGGAGCATACACATCAAAGATCGAAGGGCCAACCAGAGGATCGATTCAAGACAAGGTATAATGTTCCATTTGTTGTTTTTATCTTGTGTTGATTCCAACTTAGGATAATCTTAAGGTGTAGGTTGTTTTGGTGTCTATTTGCACTCTTTAGTTTGCTGCTCGTTTTCTAACGCATATATTCGACCTATCACAATTTCGTTCATAACACACCTAATATTATTCATGATCAAGCTCCCATCTTTGATCAAGATCTCTTTTATGATCAAGAAGACCATGATGATCCTCTTAGCCAACTTTATGCATTCCATGGTCAAGATCTTGTCACCTCACCCATCCATGATGCACAAACATCCATTTCCCATGATGATACAAGTTTCTCCCAAGAAAACATAGGAGATCAAACCAATACCTTGGATCTTAGTGAACACAATACTAATCAAGATCCTAATGATCCTTCCACATCCACCATCGACCCTATTTAAAAACCACCATCATATCCACTTGGCTTATCCAATTTCATCCATGAATGCTCCTCCTTAGGACATTAACAACCATTGTCCATCACTTCGCCTACTTCGTCCAATAATCAACGCAAATCTAGTTCCCAAACTACACCTAGTCCTATAGTCAATCACATGCTCCAAAAAATGAATTATCAAGACAAAGGCTTAGGGCCTCTTGAAATCAAGGAATCTTGAGCCTATACTTTAGTCAAAGTCCCCTCTCCTCCATGCCTATATGGCTCTCTTTGACACGCACTCCCCAAGCCTAACAACTCCACAATGTTGGTAATTTCCTCCATCCATCCCAAGTCCACTTTCCAATGCATAAGCCTTATCATATTCCTAAAATATATGCACTATCTCTGCCTCCATCACCATCCCACATAAAATGCTTCAAAAGCATGTGACCATACACCTCCACCATCCACTTTCCACCCATTACTCCCAACCCTAATATCCCTCCCATCCACTCTTCCTTCCCGGCCACATTCCAACTCCTAATATCCCTCCACCCACTTTTTCACCATTACTTCCAACACCTAATATCCCAATCATTCATAAATACCCTAAATATCCTAGTCATGACCAAAAAATGCACAAATTGTGTAAACATGAAGCTTCCACTCATTCCATACACCCCATGGGATTCAAAAATAAACATTTGGATGCCTCCTTTCATAACACAAAAAATCCTAAGGGTCCTAGTCCCTTAGGGTACAAATGCAAGAAACCAAAGAAAAATACATTCAAAAATCCATCCAAACCCTTACCTCTGAAAGCAAAGTCAAAAACTAAAATGATATGGGTCCCTAAACAAAAATGCAAGTCAAATGAGGCATCCACCTCTCAAAAATCCCAACCATCCTCCTCATCCCTTCAAAAATGTCATTCCATACAAAAATATCAAATTCCTCCATCCCATATGAAAAGCAAAAATCATAAAAATGCTAAGTCTCTGTGGGTCCCTAAATGCTTATGTCATCCATCCACTAAGAAAACATCACCATTGCTTCCTTCACCACCATCCACTCAAAAGCTTCAATGTTTTTCATGGTGTGTGTAGCCGTTGGTCATGATTCTTTTCCATACCTCCACCACCCCATCATTCAAGTATTTTCCTACATATTTCACTCACCCTATCCCTATGGTCCATGCTTTTGCATAAACATTTCAACCATCTTCCTTGCATTAGTCCTACATAATCCACATCATAATCCACTTTTGGTCCTACATAGCCCACATCATAATCCACTTTCGGTCCTACATATTCCACATCATAATCCATTATCGCACCTTTCATAATCCATCATCTACCTACTCCATCTCCCTTTCATGTCATCCCTTACCAACATCTATGAGCACATTTGACATGGTCCATGCGATGGCATCACACTCAAATGGGACTATCACCTATCATGGAACTAGACACTTGAGTCCCTCCTATCCATATTCCCCTTCTCCTATCCAAAAATTCAAAAAAAAAAAGTCAAAAAAAATGAGAAAAAAAAAGGTAAAGAGAAATCCCTTGGTCCAACGGTGAAAACCTAGTAAACAGGTGCCCTGCATAAGTACCATGATGAAAACATGGGAAACAAGCATCATGTGTAGGTTGATCTTCTATGTCACTTACACTTGGGGTCATAATGTCTCATCTATCCAACCTATCATTTTCATGTCATATCATTATATCTTAAAATCCTACCATCTTTAGCCGTCATACATACCTATCATATTAAGTCCATTCATTTTCTCTTCCTCCTTTTTATCTTGATAAAAATAGGGGGGTAAATGTTGAAACATGTTTTGGGTATTTCTTGACATACCTCATCTTTCAAAAATCCAAAAAAATCAAAATATGTCAAAAATCCAAAAAAATCAAGCAGGTAAACGGCCAAAAAAAAATCCAAAAAATAAAATATCCGGAAAACACAAAAAATATCCAAATAACTTCCCCTAAAAATCTAAAATAGAGTATGTATTCACATGACAAATAATTCATATATAGCTGGCCATTTTGAAAACGTCACGGGACACGAAATTGTAGAACCAAATAAAACAAGTAGGGTCCAATTAGCCATCCAAATTTCAAACTACCTCAAATTACTTCAAAACAATTGCCACATCTTATCAAGATATGGTCCTCCAAGATGCGGGCTGTCCTTCCTTGGACTTAACCTCGGGCTAAAATGGGCAAGCCATTTCTTTCCTCTCCTTTCTGATATGTCCTTCCCCGGATGTATAGGTATTGTCAGTACCACCTCAAACGCCCAACCACAAAATTGTGTGGTGTAAACTATCAAGTGAATCCACCTTTGACAAACAAATATTGGCAAACACATTGAATGGTTGGCTGTTAACTTCTTTCTGGTCTTATTTTGTCTTATCTTTATTGTTTTGCCCCTTGGTCGTTACTTGAAGCACTGTGAGGATGTCCCATGAAGGATTTTAGAGGTGCACGTCGGATTGCCTCTAAGGACTCCATTTGTTTTCTCTTGATTATTGTTCCTTTGGTGTGTCTTTACAAAAGATCAGTAATTCCCTTTTTCCCCTTTAGTGGCTGAGTTAGACATTCCTATTCCTAATTTTTCCATTTTGCAAGTGATGGATCTCAGACACCTTGGTCTATGTCATACCATGGTGTTTGTTGTCCATTTGTGTCATTTTAATTCCCAATGATGATTATGCAACACCTATTAGTACTTTGACAAATATTGAAGGTATCTTTCTCATCATCTATGTCTTTCACACTAACATTTCTTCTATTCCTTCATCCTCTAATCTTCTCATTCATTTCAAGAGCACACTCGTATTCTCTAAACCCACCCGTCCTCTCGAGGGGGCATACCGCTAGCTCCTCATCATTCTTCCTCATCCTATTTTCTACTAAGGCATATCTTCTTGAATCAATTTTCTTTTGTCATAATGTGATAAAACCCGGGGATTATGACAAAGAGGGCAAAATGTAGACATACAAAACTAGACCTAGGGCCTCTAAACTTTATTTCCTCTTTCCATATTTCTCTTAACATAATTAAAATATTTAATTATGTCCCTAGTCCAAATTCAACTATTAATTAAATAATTCTAATTATTAATTTTAATCTATATCTTTTGTTCTCTCTGACTATTTAAATAAAATAAATTATAATTTCCATTTCCATTTTAAATATGCTTAATTCTTTTTATTATGTCCTCTATAATTCACAAATAAACTTTTGTTCCCATTTTAATTATTTGTCCACTATTCTCCTCCTAATTCATTTAAATAAATGTCCTTTATTTATTTATTCTTAAAATAATGTACTAATAATTTCTAATGTTCCTCTTTATAATTAAAATAGCCAAATTTTATAATTTTATTTAATTGTCCAATCTTTTCTTTTATAATTTTAAATAAAACTACGTATTTTAAAAATCTGTCCACTCTCCTTTCCTACCTGCCAAGTAAAATAAATTTGAAATAACTATTTTACTATCATATTTATTCCCATTTACTTTGAATTAAATTAATTTTTAATTCAAAAGGTAAATATCACCTCTTTGAGTCAAATAATTTTAAATTCTATTTGATTCTCCTTAACAACTCTTTTCTACCCACATCTCCTTTGCCAAGCATGCATTCTTGACCTTTGATTTGATTTTTCTAAAATCAAATCTTAGCTCTTCATTTCAAATTTTTCCCTAATGTTGCCCTAACCCTAATTGATGGTTGTCACATTTAATTGCAGTCTTTGATCTTAGGGCATCTCTCATCTTTCAATCCTGGCCATTCATCCAAAATTGACTTTTTTATAAAAAGGAAATGTCAACCTCATTTGGGGACTTCATCATCTCCCGACTTCATCACTTCATCATCTCACACTTCATGCTTCAAACTTTAGGCTTGCACACTTCTTCATGCTTCTAGAATTCTGAGTACACTTGCATTTTGAGTCAAATCCTTCAATACTTTCTTGATTCTTGTCATAGGTCATAGTTTCTCACACAAAAATCTAAGGGAAAAGATCATGGTACAGCAAATGGAGAAGGGCAATGAAGGTCAATCATGAAGGGCATGAAGGCTGTTTGGTGAAATTCTTCTTTCCTTTATGTTATTTTACTCCATTGTGCTTCATTGTTTAGCTAGGGTTTTGATTATGCATTTGATATTGTGCTTCATTGTTTTAGCTAGGGTTTTCATCTTTCATCTCTTAAACTTGTTTGATCACACATTTGGATTTGGGGCTTTAAAACAAACATCTTGTTTGCAATCACACTTTGAAATTGTGCTTAAAAAGAACCATTGTCTTCCATCACACATTTTGGATTTGGGTTAAAAAGAACAAGTGTTTCCATTGTTTTCTCGCACACATTTCATTTCTAAAGGTAAATTAACAACTATGAGTGTGAATCAAGTGTGTGTGTCCTCCAAAATGCCTCACTTGGTTCACTTTTTTCATACCCTTCTTAGGAGGCCTACTTGGAGCACACACCCCTCCAAGGGACGACCTCAATCAAGGTGTGAATCCAAAGACACGCCTATTTGGGAGTTGAAATATTGTCACTCTTATCTAAGCCCCAAATAACTTTATACCTTTGGGAAGTGAAGGTGAAGGGTGGGTTACCCATTTCTCCCGACTGTGTGGTAGGATTTTTCTTTCAAATCATCCCTAGACAACCTCGTGCAAACTGCTTGAGACCTAATTTGTCATACTCACTTGACTAGTCATAGGTCTTGTTAATGTGTCTTCCATGTGTACTTGTTTAATAATCATCATTACATTCTTCAAATTTCAATAAAGGAGGTATGTGAAAACTTGAAAGCTTGAAAATATAGGACTTAGCCAATTTTAGGAACCTTCTCAAGGAAAATTCATAGAAGATTTCCCATGTAGGATCTCTCAGATCAATTATCAATGATGGGTCATCAAGGGGGGCATAAAATGTCAACATTGTAGAATTTTTTATGAGATGATTGTCTACTAATCATGGTATCCAAGGGCCTTATCAATCCATTGGGAACAAATTCATGAAGGGGATTTACAAAATTGGGCCTCTGAAGAGCAAAAAAAAAACATGTGCAGGCTTGCACTTCAAGAAAAGCATGAAAGCTAGAACATGCATTCCCTTAAGGATAATGTAGGGTGTGCAAAATCATTTAGTGGAAAGAAAAGAGATTAAATATCATGTACTTGATACTTGAAACCTTCAAAAATAAGGTTTGAGGTGACTCTCATTGACTAAGATTGGAAGAACCTCACCATCCATCTTGGAGAGATGAAATGCATTGGCCTCCTTGCAGCTAGTGATGACATATGGACCACTTCAAATGGGATCAAAATTGGAGTGCCTCCCAACTTTAGCTCTATCTACATCCCATTTCAGCACTAGATTTCCCTCTTGGAACACCCTGTGGACTACTTTTCTGTTAAAATTGATTTTGAAATGTGTTTGATGTGTCTCTATGACTTTTATAGATTTGTTTATTGTCTCCTCCAGCTCTAAAAGCTCAGCTAGCCTTACTGTCATAGCATCATTTCCCTCTAACTCCAGCTAATGTGCCAACTCAAGAGAAGGTAGTTCAAATGATAATGGTAATTGTTGTCACATAAAATTGCACCCTACTAAACAAGGAGTTCATTGTTCTAATGACACAATGGAAACGACCTCAAGGTGTGGGACCTTAAACAAATGAGGTTGAGTCTTTGAAGAAGGAAAACTTCCTCCTCTAATAAGTGAAAATGTGTTGGTCTAACCCAACACATGAAAACCCTATTACTACTCTACTCAAATAGCTCACAATGAAGAGAGATAGAAGGATAACATGAAATGGAAATGAAGGTGGTACACCAAGATAGAATTGTATTTCTTCTTTGCTTCAGATTGTTCAATACATTAACAAATCAACTAAAACACACATTTAGACATGAAGGTAAAAAGTTTTACTCAAACATGCAATAAATAACTATGACAATAGCTAGATTTCATTAATATAAGGCATAAATCCAAGCTTTACAATGGTAGAATGTAGAATACAATGTCTGTAAAAGAAAAACTATGAGAGGAGCCCAAAAGAAGAACCCTTAAAAAGAATACAAGTATTAATTTTATAGATCAAGCATAACTTGGATGAATGCAACTCAAACCCTAACCCAATTAGGGTTAGCAGTCAAGGAGATATAATCAAGGAAAGATCTGCTCATGAAATCTACACTAGAAGGAGAGCTAAGAGAAGCGATGACTTGCATGCCATACCCAACAATAAATGTTTTCTTGAAAGTGCATCCAAATCCCCATTAAAATCAGGGATATGGCCATGGATTCATCAGAAGAGGTAAAGAAACAATAATAAATGAGTATGGGTGCCACAAAATCCACTTGCAGAAGTTAGAGAATGTATTTAATATTTTCCTTGAAGCCCTAAAGTTGAAACAGGTAGCTAAGGAAGTAGTTTGAGAATAATGGCATTGCCCAGAAAAAACTGTCAAAATCTGTGGAAAGGTTAGAGCATCAAGCCTGAAAAGAAACCTTTACATTATTAAATGGTCTATAGGCCCAAAAAGCAGCACCCTTTTGAACAACGAACCTTGTGCATCTCTCATACCTCATATTTCATACACTACTTTAGCACCGACGTCAGGTTTTAGACATCGGGCATAAGGCTTATCGCTTACCACTAAGCAAGGAAAAGTGTAGGAGGAAAGGGAAAACATCGAAGCCCAAAAGGACTCATCAGCCATCAAAGATTGGGGTACGAACTTACCGCTGACCGCTTATCAAAGAAAGTGGTAAGAGGTAAAATAGGATCATGAAACCTAAAAGTCCAAAAAATAAGGACTTAGGCAGATTTTGAAAGAACTGGTCAAGATACTAGGGAAGAAAGAGGAAAAGAAAATTGGAAGAAATTTGAAGGGGAGAAATATTTTCAGAGGTTTAGCATCAAGAGGGTTCCTTACCGCATTCTGCAAAAGAGGTAAGGGGAAAAGTGGAAGACCGATCCCCGATTCCTAAAAAACAAACACTTAGTTATTTTTTGAAAATCACATTGGGGGTCGAGGAAAGGTCTTACCTCTTACCTTAACAAAGGTAAGAGGTAAAAGGGATGATCGATCCCTGAAATCCAAAAAGCAAACACTTGGTCGCTTTTCCAGAGAACATGTCAAGGGTTGGGGGTCAAATGGAGGGCTTACCTCTTACCATAACAAATGATAAGTGGTAAAGGGTAAGGTTGAAGTTTGACCCTTGAAAAATCAACACTTAGTTGATTTTCAGAAGGAAGGATAGGGGTAGAGAGAAAGGATTAAGCCCAATGGGAGAAACCCAAAATTCTAAAGGAATAAATGGAAGGAAAGGGAGAAGAAGAAGGAAGAGATCGAGGGTGATAGAAGAGGGATGCAAGGAATCAAGAAAGCAATAGCCTGAAGGTCTGAAAACACAACATAGCCACTTTTAGGAACCTTCAAGGAGAATTCATACAAGATGGTTTGTGTAGGATCTTGCAGATCGGTTACAAATGATGGGTCATCAAAGGGTGACATGAAATGTCAAAAAAATTGGTGATTTTTGTGGGATGATTACCTTCTAATCATGGAATACATGGACCTTATTATTCCATCAGGCATAGTCATGAAGGGGATTTTCAAAACTAGGCCTCCCAAGGGAAAAATAAAACATGTGCATGCATGCACTTGGAGAAAAGCAAGTAATCTAGAACATTCATTCCCTTAAGGAGAATGTAGGGTGTGCAAAACACTTCATGAAAAATAAGATATTTACAATAGGGTCTGTGCAGGATCATGGGGGTCCAAAAAGTGGTGATGTAAACAAAAAAGGCATTGTTTACTTGCCCAAAAATGCAAAAATCCACTTTGAATTTTTCTAGGCTAGGGTAGAAAGTACATGGTATCATAGCAAGCACCAAATCAAAATGGATATCCATTTCCTGTGCATTAAATTAGCATCATTTTCACTTGCCTTATTCTCTGTTGCGTGCTTTGGAGAGTAATTTTAAATATTATATTATATCATTTTATAATATTATTATATTAATATTATATTATATTACAATATAATATAATATTATATTATATTATAATATATATATATGATATTATATAATATCATTTTACATTATAATATATTATTATTAGATTATTATTTTTTATTAAGAGGTAAACACTTTTGACCCGAAGCTATGAACTACTGAGGTCACAAACGAGAGACCTCATCCCTAATTTAAGCATTCAACAATTAAACCCCAATGCCCAGTTTGAACCTTGATGGCAAGAACAACACCACAACTTAACCATCATGTCATGCCACTATTGGCATATTATTATTATATTATATTATAATACAATATATATTAAAATATATATATCATTTTATAATATTATTATATATAAATGATTTTTATAATATAAAAACCCTCTTATTAGTCAGTCTATGCATCCCTTATACTAAGGGACAGGGCGGACCCAACTTAATTAAAAAAAAAAAACTTAAACTAAATGGATATCAATTTTGAAATGGATATTTGTTTGTAACACCTCTCTAACTCGTGCTGTTTCGTAAGAAAGTATATCTGATTTTTGATTTGATATTTTAAAATGCTAAATGTTGTTATAATGAGATTATACATTGATGAGTATGGAAAGGTTATCATGATTAGTTAATATTCTAGATTACAAGCTTATATATTGTTATCATGGCTTACATATGATTATGGATAGGAAATGGATGATGTCATAACACTCATATTCGAGAGGCTTACAATATCATGACTCCCTTCCTAATGATTGATGTTGCTTTGGATATATGTTATATGCACATGTACTTTAATGTGTAATTGAAAGTGATGGAGGCACCGAGTATCGACTCCACCTGGATCCACAGGCCTGAGCATACTTATATCCCCCATGGTGCCACCGGAGGTAACTGCTGTGCCAAAATTTTCCTACCTCGCTCTTAACACCGTAGACTGCTAGGGGCGTTTTCCTTTTATTGATGTCCATCATTCCTACTACCTTAATTCAAGAATCGTAGCACCTTTCTGCTTATGTTTCAAATTTTATATGTGGGTTACTAGTATACCTTTGTTATGTTTTCATTAATCTTTATATATTATTTATTTTATTGCTCCGCTATGATGCATTTTCATTGGCACTTTTCATGGTATTTCCACTGCTTAATTAATTTGAGATTTGAACGGTTTTACCCTAAATTTTAAATATGATATTTTAAATAATTTTTATTGATCATTCGAGAGAATGATATATTTTAATTGGAAATTTTAAATGATTTTGTTTGGGGAGCTTTGTATATTTGGTGATTTTAATTTATTGCCTTGGCGAGCATTAATTGTTTATCTAATAAAATGATTTATTTCATTTATTAAATATGGTTAGTGGTTGAAGTAAAAAAGCCTTGAAATATATGATATTTTTATTCATTTATTTTGAAGAGTTATCTTAGGAAAAGAAAATATAAAAAGGAAAAGGAAATTTTATTTGGGATCTTGGAGAAATTGTTGTTTTGGGCATGGGGAGAGAAACCCTATGTTTGGTGATGGAGTTGGGAGATTGTGAAAGGTTTCGAAGAAGAAAATGGTGGGCAGTAAATTATTGAAATCAGCCTACCTATTTTTGTTTTATGCTTGATTTTGGAGCTATCAGGTTCCTCTCCTTTGTGCAAATTTTCTCACCTCGATTTTAAAGGTAACGAGGTAAATTTCTATGGTTTTCTTGTCATTGATTCCTGGCTAGTGTAAATCACTATCCTTTTAACTGGTTGTTGTCCGGCGAAAATTTGGCGAAATCCTTCTTTGTCTTTTGTTTTGTTTTGTTGGAATGAATGGGATTGAGTTAATTGGTTATTGTCGTACCGTGGGGTTTGTGTGGACTATATTTGTAGATCTCAAAACTTGAATTAAAAAGGAACTGCTTCATGGGCCTTCCTTTATGTTTCGCCTGTCCAATTTGTACTAAAATCAGAAGCTTTTTGCTGTCATTACTCAATTGCTTTGGAAACAAAATTCTGAGTGTGGAATTCATGTTGGGATGCCATTCCCTCAACTGAGTTTTCGTGGATTTAAAATCTAGGCACTTTCAATTTTTTGTGTTTTTGCTTGGCTTGTGTGGAAAAATGACGTTTTTCAGTACAGCCCTTCATTCTAGCCCTAGACTAAAAAATCAAAGGTGTATTTTGACTTGAAACGCCCAAATCCGACCTGGGTCGGGCTTAGATTTTCATTTTGAACACTTTCATTTTCGGCCAAATTTGTGCCCTCTCTAAATGACATTTTTGTTTGTTGCTCCATAACTGTCTGATAAAAATATAAAATAAAATTGGATTCCATGTAGGAACGTCAAAATATGAACTAGTTTGGGTCTAGAATTTTAATCCGGGCACTTTGAATTTTCACTTGATTTCGTGCCTTCTCTTCATGCTGATTTACAACCTTTAAACTTATCTTTTCAGCAATATAAGTTTGATTATGTTAAATGGTTTCTATGACTGAATATCATGGCTTCTCTTCATTGTTTCATGTTTGTTGTGGATTCCTCATTTGGTTAAACGAGAAGGCCTATCCGTCTGCAGGCGTTGACTTATCCGTCTGCAGGGTGTTGATTCTGGCATGTTTGATTTTACCCATCCATAGGAGAGACGTATATGATTCCATGTGGTGCCATTCCTTCGAGCACACATCATGACATTTCACCCAGTTTTCACTTTCGTACCTATACCTCTGTAGTCATGACTTGTACCTGACATGTCATTGTAGGAGCATTTACTTGTTGTGATATTGGCATAATGCGTTGTATTCCTTGTCTGCTCTATGTCTGATGTGAGAGTTGGCCCTTTGTTACCCTTACCTTGTGTGCTGCTTGGGCCTTGTGACTACCTCTAAGCATGGTGGGGTGGCCTCTTTTGAGTCCACATGGTAGGGAGGCATTGCCACCGCCATTGGGGACCAGTGTACAGGTTATTGGAGCGCTAGTTGGAAGTGTTCCCTCTTGTTCATGATTTATTAGATGATATTTCTTATTCTTGGTTATGTCTTTATATCTATGTGCATTCATTTATGTATATTGTATGCTCTTGAAAGAAAACATGTAAACTTATCAATTAATGAGAAGAAATGAGATGTTTTATATTTGGATTATGAGTTCAGATGTTGGTATCCGACTTGCTTGTATGATGATAATCCTTTTATAGCTTTTCCTTCAAAAGTTTTATGCAAAAATCAGAGTATTGGTTGTATTTTACCTTCATGTTATAGGCTGCAAAAGTTCTGGAGCAACGCCGCCCTTTGTTAATGCCTTGTGTTGCGGTTGCAAAGGTTTCGAAGCATCGCCGCTTTCTTTTTTTGGTCTTTGTTGTTGCTGCCCAAGTTCCGGAGCAACACTGCAAGGTTCCAGAGCAGCATTGTTCAAATTCTGAAGCAGCGTTGCAAGTTCTGGAGTAGTGCTACAGAAGTTCCGAAGCAGCGCTGTTCAAGTTCTGAAGCATCACTGCAAGTTCTGAAGCAATGCTGCCAAAGGTTCTGGAGCCAAGCTGGAAGTTCCGGAGCCGAGCTGGAAGTTCTGGCGCCGAGCCGAGCTGGAAGTTTCGGCGCCGAGCTGGAATTTCCAGTGCCGAGCTGAGCTGGAAGTTTCAGCACCGAGTTGGAAGTTCCGGAGCAGCTCTGCAAGTTCCGGAGCAGCACTATTAAGGTTCCGGAGCAGCGCTGCTAAGGTTCCGGAGCATCTTCCCTAGAGCTCATATATTTGTTTTGTTTCGATTTTTCTTTGGAGGGTGGATTAGTTCTCTCCTTTGGGTTATGTTCGACCATGCTTGGCCATGTTTTTGGTTGTTATAGTGTATTGTAATCTTCTGTTTGTGTAAGTTATTCTTTATGTTTTCAAAAAAAATTATCTTGTCTTCTTTTGGCTCTTACCCTTCGGGGTTGCGTAGCCGGATGTTACACGTTTACTATGTTATAAATAAAAAAAGAAAAGGTTGAGCATCATTTTCACTTTCCTTATTTTATATATTATATTACATCATTTAATAATAATATTATATTAATATATAATATCATTATATTATATATATTAATATATTAATATTATATTATATCATTATATATATAATTAATATATAATATTATAATATTATGATATTATATTATATAATATCATATTATATTATTATATATTGTATTATATAATATAATATATTATTATTATATTATATTATAATACAATATATTATATTATATTGTAATATAATATAATATATATATATATCATTTTATAATATTATTATATATAAATGATAAAAACCCTCTTATTAGTCGGTTTGCACCATCCCTTATACTAAGGGATAGGACAAACCCAACTTAATTAAAAAAACAACTTAAACTAAATGGATATTTGTTTCAAAATGGATATCAGTTTACTGTGTTATAAATCAAAAAGAAAATGTTGAGTGTCATTTTCACTTGCCTTATTCTCTGTTGTGCACTTGGGAGCAACTATAGAACTCGTATATCCATTTTCCAGTGATTCTTTTTGCAAAAATCATCCATTAATCAGAGGTATGTATGATTTATAAAAAAAAATCAATTTTTTTAGTTTTGCATTATTTTTTAAGAATTTTAGTCAAAAATAGGTTTTTGAATATGCATAATAGTTTGCATTAAAATAATTGTTAATTTCTAAAAATTTCAACATCAAACAAGTTTAATAATGGTTGAGAATCCCAACCTTGGTCCAAATGAAAACCCTGCCCAACCAAATCCTCCACCACCACCAATTTCTCCATTACAAAACATACCCACTATCCATGAATCTATCCATAGGAATTTAAATCAATTAAGAAATATATGTCAAATATACAAGACACTCCCTCAGCTCTTTGATATGAAAAAAACATTAGAAACAATCATTTCCAATGCTGAAACTCTCACAAACCAACATATTAGGTTTATAGAGTAGTGAGAGTCCCAGAGGAAACATTACGCCAATGGTTTATCATATGATGAAGTGAGGAAACTTGACATTATGAAAGCCTAATTAGCCCAGCTATTTATCAATCCCAAAACTGGACAACCCATAGATGTGTGTAAGCCTAAATTTTTTATTAAATGGTGCACACATCGAGGTATCCTAGATAATTTTTGGAAACATTGGTGGATGGTTTTTGATAAACCACCCAACAACAATCTTGATGTCCCACAATATTTTCTATGAAAACTATATGTTGAGTTTTTCCTAGGTAAGCATGTCAACTATTTTGATATGCGAGATTTCCAAGGTGTGGGTAGAGGAATGCCTCAGGATAGACCTAGGGAACATCGAGTAACCCTACTTCTTCCTACTCTACCAATTGCTTCCCTAACTCCAATACCTTACCTAGAGATTGTTATAGATGCAAGCAGTCAGAGTATTTTGGCCATACATGCATTGAGTGGCCATTTGATCACACAGAGCTCACATGTTGCACAGTCACATGATGGTGCATCCCATCATTATTGTGATGCACCTATTGTATCCCATCATGATGGTGATGCACCTGTTGTATCCCATCATAATGGTGATGCACCTGTTGCATCAGTTGCTACTGGTACACCCTCCTCTTTAGCACATATTTGTGTGCCCCATTACTGCATTATGTGCCACAATACATGTTTGGGTCCTCTTCAATAGTCCACTGAGGCTCCAATGGATACATTCGACTATGAGGTCCATGATATGTTGGATGTAGGAGATGAGAAGTATGAAGTGGAGCATTTCCAGGAGAGACATTGGGTGGAAGAGATGATGTGGAGGCACCAATAAGACTTAAAGTAATTTCATAGTGCATGATATCTTTTCTCTCATATTTTATAAGAGATATTAGTACTAATATATGTTTGTGTTCCGGAATCTTTAATAGTTGTTGATAGAAGATCAAATTTCACAAGTCCAAGAGGCTACTCAATCGACCATTTCGTTTGTCCTAGAGACTTAGTATATGGTATCATTTAAATTGTTATTTAGATGTTAATTTTTGAAATCTATTATGTTTAAGTACATGTACATAGGTTGATAGTCTAATTTATTCTTGTCTTTTTATGCAACAACCTGGTACTTTTACAGCCATCTTGACTGTTGTTGACACATTGGAAGAAGCATCACAACAAGTATATGTTTTTTTTATATTCTCAACATTATGTTTATATGTACATGTGCATTTAAATTGTGTTACATTCTTGTCATTTTTATATAGGAAACTATCTTAGTTGGTTCATCCATGATGAGCCCGTCTACAGCAAGTGTACAAGCATCATAGCAGGTATGTGTTTATTTTATATTACAGATATATACATTTAGATAGGAGTAGATATATGTTTAGTAAATATGATTATTTTTCAATTATTATATATTAATTCTTATCAATTTTATTTTACCTACTATAGTCCTCTGCTTGATTCAGCAATGTGATGAATTTGGGACCATTTCATTATATGGGGACTCTTGATCATCCTAAGGGATAATCATATGCAAAATGTCTTGCAAAAAAAAGAGCAAGATTTGAAGTAAATAAAAATTGTATTTTTGATATAATATAGTTCAATATAGTGATTTTGATGTTAAATTGATAATTTCTAAATTATAGTATATAAGTTTCTATTTAGTAGTCTATCTTGTCAACCATTCACATAATTAATCTAATTTGTGGTTTGAATTGTTATTGTGTAGGCAACTTCAGAGCCACCAAGTTCTTTAAGGAGGCTCAATTTCGATGATCCAACACAAGATTAGGATTTGATAGAGATTGATACATTTAGGGATTGATAGATCTTGAGATGGCATATATGCCACATTTTGTAAAACTTGTTTTGAGTAGGCATATATGCCAAATTTATATATGCACAAACACAATTATTTTACATTTTGATATAAAGAATTGATATTCGATCTAATTTGTTCCTCATGTGCATGTATTTCTACTTTGAAACTTAAAATTGGAATGTATAATTATTTTAGAATGGTTTAAAGTTATGATCAATATCATGTTATAGATTAACGAAATTGTATTTTAATAGAAATTATGAATTACAATTGGTAATCCATCTATGTTAGTGTTAAATTTGATTTCCTTTGGAAAATTCACCAAATTTTGTGACCATTTATCTAATGTTATCACCAAATTTTATCACCATTTTTTGAATGTTGAGCTCATAGTGGCTATGTGGAAGCTTTAGGTCAAATTTGGCATTCTAGTTGCATGTTGAGCACTCAAATTGAGAATAAACATGATTTAAAGATCTCTTGAGTGAATCTACATTTGACATTATTTAGTTTTTTGAACTCCTATAATGAAGTGGGTAGCTGATTTTTTTCAAAAGAAGCTAAAATTAATGCAAAATGGTATGAGAAGAACTATGTAATGTTTGTTGAGAAGGTAAATCTCATATTTACCATATGTAGCCAAATAAAAAAGAAAGATGGTTTGTGATTATTCAATTGGAAGAATGATAAAAATTATGGCATGTTTTTTACCTTTTCATATCTCTATCAACCATTCACTTATTGTCTTTTACCTTTTCATATCACTTTTTTAGGAGGCATTTTTGTAGTGTGTCAAATTAAGGTTCACATACATTACATTCAAGAGTTCATTCATATTAATTTTCACATACATTACATTCCATGAGACCACATTTCTTTGAGGCATTTTTTCAAATAATTCACTGCCTTTTCTATTGTACCACAT
This sequence comes from Sequoia sempervirens, assembly GCA_007258455.2. Classification (NCBI taxonomy): domain Eukaryota; kingdom Viridiplantae; phylum Streptophyta; class Pinopsida; order Cupressales; family Cupressaceae; genus Sequoia; species Sequoia sempervirens. Next base: position 1,487 of record VDFB02370331.1, on the reverse strand, counting down.
TTTTCATACATGTCTACCAAAGCATTTTTTCAAACAATTTACTACCTTTTTTCTATGGCTAAAATCCTAAAAAAGGTGCTTTCGAACAAGCTATGGATGCTTAGAAAAATTCTATCAAAGCATATTAGTAAGCAATATTACATTGTATTGCCTTAAAAAATTAGTAAGAATTTTTTGTATTTTATATTTATATCATTGATTACATTGCATTGCACATCTTTCAAACTCAAAGCATTACTTCACATTGCATAACTAATAACTAGATGGTGATAGATGACAAATTTTCAAACATGGCATTGCATCACCATGAGGCCAAATTTCTTTGAGGCATTTTTTCAAACAATTCACTTCCTTTTCTATGTTACCACTTCCTTGTTTATGATACCATTGGAAAATTGTGACTTTGTGTTGGTGTTGTCATTGGAAAAACTTGGCTTATTCCTTGTCTCTAACTCCTTTCATACTTAGCATGATTTTTCTTCTCAATTTCCACTAGAGTCTCAACTTTACCATGGTGAAGATACATTAAAGAACAACTTTATTTTTGGTGTTTTGTGTCCCTTTCTTGCTGGTCGCATTTATTACCAGCCTAAAGTTGTGTTTTTCATTATACATAAACTCTACTTGTTGAAAGTACTTTTGCTCATCAATTTCCACTCAAATCACCACTTTTAAACTACTTAACTATTTGAAAAGGTGCAATTTACTTACATTTATTTTACCTTTTAAGTTTGGTGTTAGTGACTTAAATGTTAACCACCTTGGTGTGAGTTTGACTTTGCCACTTTGGAGTGACATCAACTTTTGTACTTTTCTCTTTGTATCCCTTTTCCCTTGTGGCATTATTGCTCAAATTGTGTGCACGTCTTTTCTCATCTTTTTTTTACCTTATGTTACTTGAATTTATGATTAAAGGGACTTAGTAAGCCATCCCCCAATCTTCTTCTTGACTTCTAGTCTTCCTTATTACCTGAGTCTCTATTAGTATGGAACTCCTTTATCTTTCACTCAATATAGTGCAACATCGAATGATCTACAAGAGTTGTTAGTTGAAATACTGAACCATGACCAGACATGTTTGCAACTTGATTGAAAACTTAGTAGACATTAACAACATAATAGGAATGACTTGAGCCAAGACTACCAATGTGACTGCAGGAAAAGTTTCATAAGGGTACCAAAAAAGAGGAAGATTAATAGGGTTTTCAAAAATTTGATTTCCTCCATATGTTGCTCTAGCTATTGCTTCATTTTCCAATGCATTTGGTATTTCATTGGTCTATTTTCTTTGATGTTATAATTTTATCTTTGGGAAACCTTGGAGAAGTTATTTTTAATAAGGATTGTCTCCATTCTATTTTTCAACTTTGTTGATTATGATTTGAGAATCACTCCCTATTTCTAATTTGGTTGTGCGATATTCCTTTCCCACTTATAGCTATGAAAAAGTAGTCAAAAATTCTCTCTCAATCCCTCTCTCTCCCTTT
>VDFB02370330.1:0-27792 GCA_007258455.2 Sequoia sempervirens | reverse complement strand
TAACCTTCGGAATCTGCCCTTCATTCATGGTGAACACTGTACTCTCATATTTAGAGCACTGCCACTGTCAAGGAGGCTTCACAGTCATTTATGACTGTCATATATCTCAGTCATTGGTTTGTCAACAAGCTTTCTTGAAAGGACTATTGTATAGGTTTGGCCTTCAATATGAAAATCTGCCCCTGCCCTCCTTTGAGTAGTTTGGTCAGGTTTTTACCTGGTTTTGTAACTATCTCTGACAGGAAACATTCTGCCTCCCCAAGAAATTGTTGTTCATCCAATCGAAGCATCTGAACTGGTACATTGTAAAACTTGGTATCAACATCATGCAATCATTTGCTTCAGATTCTGTTGCACTGCCATTATATTTTTCAATGTTCATATTCACCTATATCTTGTTCTTTTGAATGATACTGACTTGTATCAACAACTGTGGTCTCCAAGAAAAGATTAGTTTCAAGAACATCTTAGAAGATGGTCAGACTATAAAGGGTTTTCAAACTAGAGCTTTGGAGGCAAGGTTCACTCCATTTAAGAAGCTCAAAAGGATTGAGTCTTTGTTCTTGGTGAAACTTGTATCTCTTGCAGACACATGATATTGGAAAAAATAGGATCTAGGAAATTTGTGAATGCAGTGTCATTTACATATGAAACCCTATGTCAAACTCCCTAAAAAACCTTCAAGACATATGAATCTTGATCAATATAAATCATACCTGGAAAACAGAGGAGAACCATGTAGAATCTCATCTTGAAATGAATTGAACGTATGAGGATGATCTGCATACTCTCTTTTCACATGCAACATGGTCTTTCATCTGCAACTCCCTCTCTTGCAATCATGCAATTAACAAAGCGAAACCAGCAGTGATAAAAACCTAAAACTTCCATCTCCATGTGAGCTCTCCTTCAGATTTTGCCTTTTCCTCCATTTTTAGCACTTAAATTTAGAGTCCTCTACATCCTTTTTCATGCAATTTTTATGTAGCATGAGTTCTTTTGCCATTTTTTGGTTTTTTGCATGCTTTTTCCGTTTCAGCTTGGCGTGTAGTCTTTTCCTTTTCTTGCTTTTTTGGCGTGCTTGGAAAACTTGATGCTCTTTGAAGAATAATGTTTAAAAGAAGACTTTGAACATAATCTTTTAAACTAAAAGATTAACTCCCCTCTTTTGGATTAAAGATTAAAGACCAAAAATAATGATTATTTAAATGAAACATTTAAATAATGTCGAGCTTGCAAAATTGGACTACAATGACTCCTTTCAAGGTGCTCTACGGTTATGATGTTGTTTCATTCATGGTATGACTCTTTTCAAGGGAGTACTAAGAGCTAAAGATTTGATTCAACAAAGCTTAGACATCGTAAAGGCACTCAAAGAGAATCTATAGCAGTCCCAAAACCAGCAAAAAATGTTGTAATGCCCAAAATTTTAACCAGAATACAGTTAAGGACAAAACACAAATTCCAAATTTCGATTACAACACATGACTAACTCACACAATTTTGTAGAGGAACAGTAGTTCAACAACTTGAGCTTGCATCCTCACAAGCTTTGACAACATGAGGTATATCCTCTAGGGTATTCGGAATTTTATAACTAACATCAGTATAACTCTCAAGCGAGCTTAGAAACTTTCATTTGGCATCGCTATCCGTTCTAGAATTCCATGCCATTGCCTAAAGTTGAAATCACTTGATATGTATGTCTATAGTTAAGTATAGATCCTGCATTAGGGTAATCTCTCAAGGAGATGGAGGTAAGACACAATCTATAATGTAATGCATCATATACTCGAAGTTACCTTAATTAAATTTAGGTGCCAACTATAAAAAAATATATTAAATAGTCCATCTAAGCTAAGATCCTTAGAAGTTTAGGGGTATACATAAATATAAAATATCTTTTAGCTCTTTCTAGAACTGACCAATGCTAGACCATACAATGAGTATTATTTGCAATCTAAATAGCATTACACCTTAAAATTTGCAGTGTTATACTGGTAAAAATATTCTCTCATTTGTATTATTTTAATAAGGTTAACTCGTGTTTTCTTGTATCAAGGAAATTATATTAAACAAAGTTAAAATAGATCAAATACTATAAATATAAGATCCAGCCCATAATTATGGCTTAACTTAATAGAATGGTAGATTAATCTCTTACTTTTTACCAATGTATTAGGATTATTATAAGTGTAGTAGTGACATCAAAATATGAACAATTAATTATGGTGGAAAGCTTATAACTTGCATTACACATAATCAACTTATTCAAAGGTGTCACCATATTATTATACTAATCATTTTAAATTTCAATACATTTTCTTTTAAATCAAAATAAAGCAAGTAAAATTCAATGCATTATTAAATATAAAACTTAATAAAATTAACCCTGATCTGTTTATGTACTCAACAAAGATAAAACTCAAGTAAAGGCAATTAAAATAAGACTAGCATGATGTAATTGGAACTCGGGATCTATTTTCAGATGATTGAAAACATCACAACTCTGCTAGGAACAGTGTAGAGTTGACAGCCGTAGCATTCCAAGGTAGGTCTGATTCAGTTAGCCTAACCCATTTTCCACTTCATGTGAGAATTTTCATGGACCAGCATTAGCCTGTGAAATATTACAACTAAGAATTTGTCTACCAGATTTGCTCAAGTGTGGCTTTTATATTTCTGTCGTTATTACTTTATATGAGATTGATAGACTCACTATACCCCAAACTTAAAAAAATATCTTACAATAAAGAAATTATCTTTGTTGATAGGGAAGTTAGTTTTAACATAAGGAATTGTTTGATGTTAGACAAAGGCTACACAAGGGAAGAAGATAAGATATATATGTATATTCAAACAGCAGTCAAAAACTTCATAACACGTTATATAAGGTCTCAGCTTTGATCACTAGAGAGAAAAAATGGTTAATGTGCGCTGCACCTTACACTTTGTACTGAATAGTTACATTCCTGTCATCAGATTAGAACACAAATGGTCGACTTTCTCATGTTCACGGGTTTCCTTAATGAGATAAACCTTGCTCAATTGAAACGCACTAATTTGACTTGACAAGTCACAAGCTATCTAATAGCAACAACAACGCTGACACAATTTAGTATTCATTCAAGTCAAACGCAATGCAGAGATTGATGCTCCAACACAAAATATTTACAAGGAATCATTTAAAAAGAACAGACTGTTTATGCAAAATGCGGCAGCATATACAAGACACGTGAAGCATTTGACAGAATGCCTCAAAGAAATGTTGTCTTAAGGATTGCAATGATTACAGGATATGCGCAAAAATAGGTTTGTTGAAGAGGTGTTAGAAATTTTCAAGCGAATGCAATTGGCAGGTGTAAAGCCAAATTCTGCAACATCTTCTGGCACACACTCTGCCTGCTGCCAAAATGGGAGCTTGGGAACAGAGTATGGGCATTCATCAAATGATGAACGATAGAGGAATTTTGCAAATGTTGTAGCTACAACTACCCCGATAGACATGTATGCAAAAAGGGAAGCATAGACAAGGCAGATGAACTGCTATACTTAACGCATGACCCCCTTTTCTTCCTATCTACCTTATTAAATAATGTAAATGCTGATTAATTTGAATATTGAATAACATTTACTGTGTACATTGATGGAAAGGAAAAGAAGCCTGTGATGCCCTTTACAAAATAATGAATCTGTATACCATAAACGAATATGTAACTTAGCTCTGATGAGTTCGCTGATACACAAGCAGGGGAGGAGCAAAATATTGTTTCCTATTAAATTTCGAAGTCTAGTCACAGACAACCCATAAAACTCACTAATAAAATCTGCACATGTTATACACAGAACTTGTTTCGAAAATTATGTGAATGCACTCCATTTAACGCTTTGCTAAGAACTATGTCCAAAATCTCTACTTCAGCATTTTATATCATTTTGGACAGTTCAGAAAGAAGAAGTTCCATTGACAACAGAAATCATTACAGAAAAGCTAGAAGAAAACAAACTATAGTGATGGTAATTTCGAAACAAAGAGAATAAATATTTCTTTAAGATTTCATAATTAATTCAACGGTGGTGAATGCTTCCAGCCTCCAGGAACCAACAACTATAAAACTGATTATCATCTAATACCTCGCCATCATATGACAAGAAGTTGAAAGAAAATAGTAATTCACAAAATGCTCACCTGTTAACTCTCCCATTAGTGTCATGGTACAATAATTACAGCAACCTTCATCTCAGACTTGTGATATTGATATCATCCAAGGCGAGTGCCAACTATACTCTAGAGTACCTCAATCTCTCAACAGCCATTGCTCTTCCTTCCCGCACCAAAATTTTTACCAGGCACTGCCCAAATTGTTGAATTATTTATCTCTCTTTCACATAGACAGTTTTCAATTTTGTAGTTGATTCGCATGAGGCATAAAATCTTCCACATTTACCTTACTCCAATATTAAAGAATATTTGTATTAAGTTTGAAATATGCATATATATTTCTACAAGCAGATTAGACTGCGAACCAGTAAATTGATTTGCCTAGGCCTTCTACTAATACCTATCGGGCATGGTGGTAGTGATACCACTATCACACAACTTAGGTATATTTATTGCACAAAAATATGAGCATGTTAGACTTGGAAAAAACGTAAACTCCTTGGGTACAGCAGAATCTATATTTTCCAAGTCTTTGCATCAGAGCCGCACATGCTTGCTTAATATTTGACCTAATACACATTAGGAGCAACATAGGTCCAAATTTTAATTCAATTTGAACGTCTATTGCTAATGCTCTCTGTGCATGCTTCAATACTTCACCCAACAAACTTCCAGACAAACTGAATTAGTAGTGAGGGGTAGACAAGAACTAACTAACATGTGTATGCTAATTTTAGTAAAATAGCCTAATATGATAAGGCGCCTTCTCCAGTATCTCAACAACCCACAGCTCATACATAGAAGAAAATGGATTTCTGGCATTTCTATATTATGAGAAATGAATGGCACTTCCCGGCATGAAATTTCAAGGCCAGATAATCAGGATAGCGGACTATTAATCAAAACTACAGTATTCTTAACCATCACCTATTTTTATGTTAACACCATTAGAGGAAAGTAAATAAGATATTCACTTATCGGGGAACAAAATAAACTTGTCAATGGTCAGATAACATGCTAGGCATAAATAGGCAATAGGGAACTGCTATTTGGAGGAATATCGTCAAAGCTGCCGCATTACTACAAGGCAATTTTTCTTGGCACCCCATAAATGGCAAAGTAGATTAATGCACAGAACAATGAATACTGAAAAAACAGCCTCTTGCTATACGTGATCAGATTGATGAAATCAGGACTCGGCTCAAACTAAAAAGACAAATCTAATTACATGAAACGTCCAATTACTCGACATCACACCTGGCCAATGATATTGCAACAAAAAGAAATACTTTTTTTTCTTCTAAAAATCAAGGGAAAGACAAAACCATAACACACTTCTTGTAGTCATCTCGGCCTGTGATATGGTAGCGGCGCATGATACGAGCCTCCCTCTGTCCTCCTTCTCTCTTCCATTCCAGAAAATTCACCTTCTTCAGGAGCTTCTTCTCGTGAAATCTAAGCTTCCTCATGGCGTCGGCGTTCAAGTTTCAAAACCCTGGATACAAGTCCTAGTTATACCTTTAATGAAAAACCCACAGATTCAAATAAGTGAAATAAAAGACCTAAAGCCAATTGTGACTACCTGTAATGATGTCTCCTATTCAAACCTCCGAGACACTTTTCTGTAAAACAGTTCAGCGTATTCTTATTTGAATGCGCTGTGCCTCGAAGAAAATCTTAGGTTGGTTTTAGGCATGGGTTCCATAGCGCAGAGGGTAATACTGCATTCTTGCTCTCTTTGATTTTGATATTTTGGGATTATTAACGAGAATATTTAGTATATAAGATATTATAATAAAATATTTTCCTTCACATGTTATGTATTTAAATTTAAATTTAAATCTATTATTATTAATTCATAGAAATGAATGATGAATTATAGTATTAACTATATAATTAAAATTTAATTAATTTTATAATTTTATTTTAAAAAATAATTTATAGGTCATAAGTAACATGGCCCCCACTAAAATGGAGCACAAGTGTGGGCGGGAAAAGCAGGATTTTGAATCTTTGAACAATGGAGCAGGCCGTGGAGCAGTATCTGAGGAATCGCAGGTGAAATTGGTGCAAGTCTCGAGTGGAAACAAAGGTAAGAATGACTCAGACGAGAAGGATGCTAGAAATAATATTCTGGTGGACCTGGGGGGGAAGGTTACTCAACCTGCGCGCCCTAGGGATTTGGTGAAGGGATAGAAAGGTGATAAATCTGTTGATATGGTGGGGGCCGTTGGAGGTGAAGGGGTTAAACGTAAACCATGGTCCTCTCTATTTGGAGTTAAGCCTAATGGGAAATCGGTTTTCCCTCCAGTGTGTATCTTATCCGATCTAGGTAAAGGTAAGTATGTCATCTTTGTGCCTGATCCGATTATTGATCATAATATAGCCTTAATGGACAGTGCATTGGTTGGAAAATTTATGGGTCCTAGACCAAACATTGAAGTGGTTAGGGAGTTTGTCAAGAATAAATGGAGAACAAATGGCAAAGTTATTGTTGTTGCGCTTCCTAAAGGTTTCTTTTCTTTTGAATTTACATGCAAGGAGGATTTGATGGCTGTCAGGAGTGGTGGTCCCTGGATTATAGGGAAATCCTCTCTGGCCCTTAAGAAATGGACTTCAAATCTGGACTTTTCTGACTCTATCTTTGAGAATGTTCCTATATGGACTAGACTCCTAGGTCTTCCTTTGGAATACTAGAACGAGGATGTCTTCAAGGGCATTGCTAACTCTTTTGGAGAGCTTTTGTCTATAGATCCTATGACAGCGGCTAGAAAAAGGCTTGTGTTCACCAGAATTTGTGTGGGAGTATCCCAAAATGCCGATCTACCTGCCTCTATTGAAATCCAGTCGTAGTTGGGGATCTGGACGCAAACTATTGAGTTTGAGTCGATTCCTTTTGCTTGCTTCACATGCAAAAAATATGGGCATTGGGCCAAGAAATGCCCTCTTAATGCTAGCAAGGAGAAAGACAAAGATATACCCATTTTGAAGCCTATCTGGAGAAAGAAGCCTGAAGAGGAGGGTAAAGTGAATAAGGAAAACTCCCATTCTGGTGAGTCTAGGGGTTTGAAGCACGATGATCGGGGGAATGTCCCAGAAGCTAATGAAGTGGTGGGTCTCAAAGAAAATCTAGTTGTCCAAGAGTTGCAACGAAATGAGCATGAAAATAAATCTGGAATAAAGGAGGATGTGGAGCATGTTCTAGATGGATATGGAAATGGTTCGTTGAATCTGGATTTTTCTAGCAACCCTATTTCAGAGCCAAAATTTAAGGAGTTGGGGGGACCAGGCTTGGATGATATCCCTATCCAGGATTTAACACTGGACTTGGTCTTCCTTCCCCCTCCTTTTGCTTCTAGAGAAATCCTTCCCTCTTGTTTCGACTCTTTTCTGAATTCGGGGAATGCTACTTCACCAGATTTTGTCAAGGATACCTTTGAGGATTTGAGTCTGACTCAAGAGCTTTCAAGTGAAAACTCATCCCAGTGCAACAATGGATTAATGGATACCCTCCCCTTGGATCAACAGAGGATGTTAGACAAGATTTGGAACTCGGTTAGAGAAGTGGAAAGCCAGGAAGAAATGGATAGAGAGGAATCCAACTCTTTGTCTAAGAAGAAAAAAAAGAAAAACAAACAACTTAATACTTCGAGTGGAGTGACCACCAGAACTAGAGCTAAGGTAGATTGTGGAGCTTCTAAGAGCAACCAAGGAAGAAGATCAGAAAAGTGGTTGAGGGAGCATGGTAGTTTTCAGGATATTGTGGATGGTGTTCAGAAGACCATCCTGGAGATTCTCTAATCCCCTGGTAAGATATGAAGATAATCTCTTGGAATATAAGGGGACTAAATAGCCCCCATAAGCAGGATGTGTTGCACAACTTTGTCAGGGACCACAGACCAGACATATTACTTGTTTAAGAATCTAAAATGCCTAAGGAGAAGGTGGAAAAGATCAAGATGTTTCAATTTTGTGGTGTCCATGGAAATAGTTCAGTTGGTGCCTCTGGAGGTATTGTAACATTTAGGAACCAAAATCTCATTAAAGGAGAACCTTTACTGGAAAGCTCTAATCATGTGGCCACAAGATTTACCCATATAAGGGACATTTTTTGCTAGATTCAATCTAACATCTACGCCCCTAATGGGATAGGTGCTAGAAGGTTATTTTGGAAGGAGCTTGATGCCTTTCACAGGATTTTTAATAATGATTCTTGGGTGGTTATGGGAGACTGTAACACTCCTCTTCAAGATGATGAGAAGTTTGGAGGTTCTCAGGCTAACTTGGAAAGCATAATGGATCTTCTGGATTTCATCAACAACCAGGCTCTAATTGATTTAGATATGCAGGGAGCCACTTTTACTTGGTCGAATCGAAGAATTGGCATGGACTTGATCCAAGTAAGATGAGATAAAACACTTATTTCTGATCAGTGGTCCTTAAATTATTTTTGTTCCCTAAAAGCTCTATCTAGGGTGGGTTCAGATCACTTTCCTATAAGTTTTGTGGTGGATCCGATTAAGGGGAAGAGGAACTTTCCCTTTAGATTTGAAAGAATGTGGCTCTCCCATCCTCAGATTTTTGAGGAAATAAGGAACTGGTGGAATAAAGATTTTTCTAGGACTACCATGTTCATAGTGGCTAAGAAATTAAGGGAAGTTAAATGCAAAATAAGAAAATGGAAAAAAGAGACCTTTGGCAACATCTTTGGAATCAAATCCAAGCTTCAAATGGAGCTAGAGGAGATTCAGGATAAAATCCAGAGAGAAGGGTATATTGATGATTACAAGGAAAAAGAAAATGAGGTGCTAGTCAAAATGCATGAAATCATTGCTAGAGAGGACTTTTGGAGACAGAGATCTAGAGCCCTTTGGCTGTCAGCTAGGGATAAAAACACTAGATATTTTCATGTGTCTGCGTCAAAACACAGGGCTGCCAATAAAATCTCTCACATTGAAAGCAATGGCATTTAGTTTGAGGAGGAGGATGATATTAGAAGACAAGTTGTCCTTTTCTTTAGTAATCTCCTCTCAGCTAATGAAGGAATTTACACTGAAGAGCAAGATTACCTCTCAAAGGCCATCCCTAGTTTAATCAAGGAGGAAGACAATATCAAGTTAGCTGCTATCCCTTCAAGGGAAGAAATTAAAAAAGTTGTTTTTTCCTTTGAGGGTAACAAGGCTCCTAGCCCCGGCGGTTTTCCCATGTTCTTCTTTCAATGGTTTTGGGAGATTGTTGAAGAGGAGGTTGTAAATGCAGTCAAAGAGTTTTTTGGATCACGAAGTCTCCTAAAGGAACTGAATGCTACTTTCTTGGTCCTTATCCCCAAGAAACCTTGAGCGGCAGAATTTGAAGCCTTTAGGCCCATAAGTCTTTGTAATTCTTTCTATAAGATCATCTCTAAGGTTTTGACATCAAGAATTCTCCTACTCTTGCCATCTATGATCTCTCCCCAGCAAAACGGTTTTGTCCCTGGTCGGTAGATTCTTGACTCTATTGTCACTGTCCATGAGAACATCCACTCCCTTGTGGAATCCAAAACTGAAGGTTTTCTTTTAAAGCTGGATATTGTGAAAGCCTATGACCATGTGGAATGGAAATTCCTATTCAAGATCATGAGAAAGTTTGGTTTCAGCATCAAAGTTCTTCAGATGGTTGAGCAACTTGTTTCTACTGCGTCCATTTCTGTTATGGTGAATGGATCCCCCTCTCATTTTTTCCAAAATTCGAGAGGTTTAAGACAGTGAGATCCTATATCCCCTATTTTGTTCACTATTATGGTTGAGTGCCTTGGGCGTAATCTAAAAATATTGATTGACAAGGGCTCTTTGATGGGTCTAAGGCCCTCTTCTAGTAATCTAATATGCTCTCATTAGCAATTTGTTGATGATACTATGCTAATGGGGAGATCCACGGTGACTGAAGCTAAGAATCTGAAAAATAATTTTAGATGAGTATGAGAGAGCTTCTGGTCAGTCAGTTAATAGACTGAAGAATTCTCTTTTCTTCTTCAATACTCCTTATCATAGATAGGTCAAGATTGCAAGAATTTTGGGTTGTAGAGTGGACTCCTTACCTTCCATTTATCTTGGTCTACCTTTAGGCCTTAAACCTCCTGAGTCTTTCTGGTGCTCATTGGTGGATAGGTTTAGCAAAAAGCTAGCTGGATGGAAAGGAGCCCTTCTTAGTCAAGCAGGAAAAATCCAGCTTCTTAAAGCCTCTCTTCAGAGTCTTCCGATTTATGCCCTAAGTCTTCAAAATTCCTGCTAAATATGTTGATGATATTGAAAAAATCCAAAAAAGATTTCTTTGGTTAGGGGTTGAAGATAGAAAGAGAATGCCTCTTATTAGATGGGATCTTTTCTGTAGGCCAAAGAAGATGGGTGGTCTGGGTCTAAGAAAGATCAGAATGATGAATAAAACACTTCTTGCTAAGCAAATTTGGAGATCATTTTCGTCTAATGGGGAATGGAAAGACATTTTAAAAAGTAAATATATGGCTAATTGTGGATCTCTTAAGGATCTTCTAGACTCTCCATCTTTGCCCCGTGGATCAACATGTTGGAATGATATGATTACTAGGAGAAAGATTGTGAAATTAGGTATTAGATGGAATATAAGAAGCGAAAATCAAGCTAAGTTCTAGGAGGATAAATGGTTGTTGAGAGATCCCCTTATTAATTATGAGAGATTTAACAGGTGAGTTGATACCTGCAAAAGGACTTTTGGAACTCAATTTAAGGACTATTGGCATGATGGGAGCTGGGTGGACTTATGCCAGCTCAGCCCAGAGCTTGCTTCGATCCACTCATCTCTATTGGTTGTTAGGATGGGTTCTAGTCAGTAGGATGACATCTTAGTCTGGAAAGATAATCCTTCAGGCAATTTCTCTGTTTCTTCAGTTGTTTCTCTGTTGTCCTTTTCTCAATCCCCCATTCCCTTCTGGGCTAGAGCTTGGATTAAACATCTTACTCCCAAAGTCAATATCTTCTTTTGGATCCTTCTTCAAAACAAAGTGCTCACAGTTGACAATCTCTGCAAGAGTGGATTCCAGATACCTAATAGGTGCTATCTATGCAAGAATGAAGCGGAGTCTGCAAATCACTTGTTTCTCCACTGTCTGTTTACTATCGCCATATGGAGTAAGTTTTTGACTCTATGGAATATCTCATGGGTGTTTCCTTATACTATTGAAGATTTCTTTTGTCAATGGAAAGCTCCCTCTTTGAATCCTTCTATTCAAAGATTATGGGCTCTCACTTTCCCCTATATAGCTTTGCGTGTGTGGAAAGAACGGAATAATAGAATTTTTAGAGACAATGAAATGTCGAAGAACAATGTTTTTGAAAAAACCTTCAGATTAATTATGGAAAACTATAATATCATTCCTCAACAAGAGAATAAAAAAGAGGTTGTGGTGTGCACTCCATATGATTTAATGATAGCCAACGAGTGGAAGATTAAAAATTATGTGTCAAGGGCTTCTAAACCTACAAAAAAAGACTAGACTGGGGTGAGCTGGAGTTTTCCTCCGTGTGACTGGTTTAAAGTTAATTTTGATGGTGCGGCGAAGGGAAACCTAGGATTGGCTGGAAGTGGGGGTGTGATTAGGGATTCTAATGGTAATTTTCTAGTGGCGGTGGCTATTCCCATTGGTTCTCAAACTAATCACATGGTTGAAGCTATTGGAGCCTTTCATGTGATTAACTTAGCTGTTAAAAGGAATATTAAATATTTATGGCTCGAAGGAGACTCTAAAAACATTATTGATTGCCTCATAGGGAAGTCCCCTCCTTCATGGTCTATCAAGAGTTGGATAGAAGAGGCTAAGTCCCTCCTAGTTAATTTTGACAAAGTTAAAATTACTCATGTGTTTAGGGAAGCCAATAGTGTGGCTGATTTCTTTGCTAACGAAGGGGTTAAACAATCTGAGATGGTCACGTGGCAAAACCTCAGTGATCTTGGTGTCAACGTCAAGGATTTAATTAATTATGATATCATGCATGGGAAAACAACGACTTATTTTGATGATGAGAGTAAGTAGGGCCAAGTACTTCAACATCATTAGATTTGATGAGGCTACTTTTAATATCTTAACTGGTAGTACAAGGCGACACATTTTGTGGGTTCCCTGGTCTAGCTGCAACAGTTCATCTCATTGCTCTGGTTGTGAGGTGTTTGTGACAATGGGAGGTGACAGGAAAAGGGTGGAGCCAAAAACCTATGAAATGCATAAGAGGAACCCGAAGGCTTGGGAAAAAATTGAACGTGGTGGCCTACTCTTGTTCATTGAGAAGCTTCATGGGCCTAATTTGAAGGCAACCAAGTACAACGAGAAAAATTGGAACAATGGGGAAATATTTTTGTTTGGTAGGCAGGTCAAGGTGGACGAGAACCTTATTGGAGAAGTGATTGGCATGTCTACAGAGGGAACAAAATTCTTTCATGACAGAAGGTTCTCTGATGAAGTGGTTATCAGATTCCCTAGGAAAGAGAAAGAAAAAACCAAGCTGATAAAAGTCTCCAACAACTAGTTTGAAGCGGATACGATTAAATCTCTATGGAGGAAGGTGCTCAGAGTCATCATGGAATACATTACTTTGGATGGTAGATTCACCAGGGTTTATGACTACCACTTTTCCTTGCTCAACCATTTTTGTCACAAGGTAAGGGTTTCTTTACCTTATTACTTGTACTGTTCCATGAGTAATAGTCTGGAGGATCATAGGAAGGATCCTAAGAAATACCCTATTTTGCATTCTAGCCTTATTAGGCTCATTTATGAACATTTTCAAATATGTCGGCCTTATCCAACCCTATCCTGGCCTCGCCCTCAGATAATGAGGATACTGAGGATAGTGTTTCAGAGGATGGTAAGGAGCTTGACCCTGAGTGGAATGTTGAAAGTCCCCTAACCCCTAATTTTGGTAAGAAAACCCGGTAGGGTAATCCCCTGCCCATGAATCCTAGTGTTTCCAAAAATCCCAGCTGCTTTGTTCCGAAAGCTAAAAACCCTAGCCACTTTGGTAAGAATGTCAAGCCCACCCAAAAAGATTCCCCTGTTAAAAAAACTGGTTTCTTACTCTGAGGATTCCCAAGAGGACTTTTCAGAGGCCCCAAATGCTAGCCAGAACTCTCACTCATCCTTCCTTGCTTTGGACAGAGAAAATAGGCCGAAATTCCCCAGAGACCTAAACCCTGAGGATCACTATTTTAAACCGGATTGTGAGTTTCCTGGGGATATCCTGGCGATTGCCAAGAATGATGTTGTGGATTACTTCAGAATAATGAAATGGGATTTTCATGAAATTAAAGACCTTAATCTCAGAAATAGAGCCCTCAATGGCAAGTTGGAGGAGTTGGAAGGTAAAGCTAGCTCCCTTATAACTGTGGAGTGTGGGAGGAAGGAGGATAGAATGAGAATGGAGGCCGAGGAAAATGAAGGAAAATTCAAATGTCTGGAAGATGAAATAGGTAAAATGAAAAACACTATGAGAACTATTATGGAGAAAAATAACATAATGGTGAAACATAATGTCGTCATCATTAGTGCAATGTCTGAGAAACTGGAGAACTCACAGCAGGGTTCTCTGGTTGTGGATTTGGTTGCGGATAAGGACAAGAACGGTACTGAGGATGCTGGTATTTCCAAGCGAACGAGAGACAGTATGAAGAGGAAGACTCCTTCTACGCCCCAGATGGTTTAGGTCTTGAAGAATGGCATTCAAGATATGCACAATCTCGAAGCTGAGGCTGATGAAGCTCTTAAGTTCTTAGGTTAGTTGGGGGTTTCTTGCTGGTTTTTTTGTTTGGGTCTTTTGGTGGCCCTTGCTGGCCTTGGGTTGGTGGTTGTTGTGTCTCTTGGGCTTTATTTTGATGCAACATTTTTGTCTTTGGTGACTTTAATGTTTATTCTTACTCTCTGTAAACTTCATGGTTTTGGGTCCCTGTAAAACCCGTTTTTTCCTTTATCAAAAACATGGCCCCCACTATTTAGTGTAGTTTAATTAAGTATAAGTAATTAAAAGTATTTTTAATTTAAACAATTAGGATTTTAATAGGATAAACAATTATCATTCATTAAAAAGATTTATGTTTGTCGAATGTACAGTCATGTTCTTCAAGAATATTCATTAAAGAATTTTCTTGATATTTTAAGCTTTATTCTTCAAGTTGAAGAAAAGGAAAAGGAGATAAAATATTTTTTTAGGTTCAGTTTTCACTAATCATACCAAAAAATGTTGTTGAAGGATGTAGTGTTGATTGCCTCTCAAGGTCATGGCTCCCTTGTGGATCATGCCCACACCCACAAAGGGTTACATATCCATTGTGGGTTGTGACCTCCATGGGCTTGTGCCTAAGCAATAAGGTTCAACCTTCTCACCCCCTTTTACTTTTTAAGTTTTGTTCAATTGTTTTTGTTTTTTATAATTTTTTAAATTATTATGTTTAGAGACATTCTACATGGAATCAAGGAGTTTCATGTGACCAAAAAAAGAGGGCATATATTTTTTAAAAATTATAACTAAAAAACATATAAATATATAATAGTTCTACATTTTTTAAAATATATAGAAATAATATATGGTATCTTTTTCAAAAATAAAATAAAATAATTTATATTTTATCTATATAAAATACATTCACATCTATTCATTAAATGTATTTTAGATTTTCTTTATTAAGATAAATATGCTAGTAATTTATAATTGCATTATAATTGTTAATACACATCTCACATAATAAAATTGAGTATCAACATGATTAGACTTGATATTAAGGGTCACTCTAAAAATCTTAAGATTCCAAAAGGTAGTTATTCCATCTAAAGTCCCATCTGAGCTACTTCTATGGAAACCACATTCCTTGAATAGTTGATTTTAATTTTTCGATCTTATCACACTACATCTTAGTTTCTTGAATTAATAAGATATTTGGTTTATGGTCCCAAATGATATTGTTCAAGAGATCATGTTTATGAACATGATTTAACCCCATGATATTCCATGATATTATCTTCATTTACACTTTGTTGAAGTGCTCTTGGAGCACATATCAAAGAGGGTTTTTTGAACTCCCTTAGTTATATCCTTCTTACTCTCCTTTTCCCTACTTTTTTGAGAGGAGGATCTACCTTGAACCCTCTATTCAGAAACACAATTTTCTTTCTATCGATTCCTAGTGATCACTCCTTGAGAGAAAGGTGGGGAGTGTTGAGATTTCTTGTTCCTACTTTTCACCACAATAAAAGGTTCCTTAACTAGGGAAACCAAAACATCCTTCTTGGATTTTGCTAGCAACACTGATTTCTTCCTTTGAAGTAAAGGAGAAGAATTAGATGCATCATTCAAACCCATCAAGGGAAACATAAGGGTACCTTTACCTTCCATGATGAGACTCTTCTCCAATTCTAAATTCGCTCTCTTCAAATCTAAGGCCAAATCATTCTCCAAAGAAGGGAGGAGAACTAGATCCAACCACTAAAGATGAGACTTGATCCCTAATCTCCTTGGTTAGAATAGGAGAGGGAACCTCTGAGCATAGGGGAATTTGCATCAAACCCTTTTTCAAATCATTTCCATATAGATTGGAAAGCTTCTTAGGTATTGTAACTACAACCCTTTCCTCCTTTTCCTTCCATACTTTATGTTTGGGCCTGAAATTCTTAAGTTCGGGCAATTTTTGGCCTAGTGACCCACCTTTTTACATTAGAAGCAAGAAAAATGTAATGATCAAACTCTACCACTCTCTTCCACTCACCTATTATTGAATCTAACAAATTTGACGACTACTCCACATTAACACAAATTATAAAAAAAACCATGCACCTCCTAGAAAGAGTCATCTCATCTATTGATACTAGCTGATCAAAGGTACTAGCTATGCCTTTAAAAACTTCTTCATCTCAGTATTCCATTGGGATGGTAGTTAATCTGATCCAAAAATGGGCCATATTGAATGAACATTTAGAGACACCAAAACCTAACTTTCCCATTTCATCAATGCTAAAGTGGATTTTCCAATAAGCCATGGGCCATTTGAAAGGATGTTCCTCAAATCCTCCTCATAGGAAAAGGAGAAGGAAAAGAAACCTTTAGCCATAATCACAATATCAACCTACCCTTTTGTGTACCACTTCTTTAGAGCCCAGGAGTGAACCACATTGATGTTTAGCCTTGGGCCCAAGAAATTCCCTACTAACATCAACTCCATAAGAGTAACACCTTTTTGAACAAGACAATATGGAATAGAAATGATGTATTCACTTGAGTCTGAGTTTGAAGATACCTAGATCGGAGGGGAACAACTTTTCCCCTTTGGTTTAGCCCCAAAAAGGGTTGACAATCAAGGGGAAGGGGGGTGCTTTGAACACAAAAACTCAAGAGAAGTGTCAAAATCCTTTTGACCTCCAATAAACAAACCCAAGATATTATTCTTGAGAAAAGTAGAAAATGGTGTACCTCATGGGTCTAGTCATACCATAGAATCTTCCTCCATTGATAAATCTTTCCCATTGACCAATACATCCTTAACAAGTCCCACAATTGGGCCCTCACTTTCAGACAAACAACCATTAAGCACCTCTTCAATAACACTGCAACCTCCAACCAACCTGCTACCATCTACATCTCCACTACCCTTGAAATTCAAACATGTAATTCCTACTTCACCTCTTGCTCCATTCACCATTGTTTGATATTATACCTACAAGTTTTACATCATAATCACTGATGTTGATGAACATTCTCTGCTCCATATTTCAAATGACAACTCTCTTGCTTGGTCCGTTCTTAAAAGGAAAATCTTGTACGAATTCACCCTTCTTGTAGGTTGAGAAATCATATTATGAATTCCACCATGTAGATTGCATTAGTGGTAGAGAAATTCTCACAAGCACTAGTAATTATCCCTTATTTTCAGCACTTCCTCTATACACATATCCTTAAAGTATCTCACTAATAAGACACAATTCTTCCTTGTTATCCTAAATGGAAATTCCCTCTTTTTGGTCAATCATGTGGTTGACTAATGAATCAACAACATCATTAGCCTCTCTGCAAACATGGTTTATGGTAAATTCTTATTGACTATCTATAGGAAACAAACCTTTTATAGCTTTAATTTGAGACTCTATTTTATAATCTTTCTACTCCTTATCACATTAATAAGTTTCTCATAATCATTACAAATAATGCACAACCTACCCTAGCAAGCCTTGAGTTGTCTCTAGAGACATTGTCAAAATTCAATTTCAATCACTTAGCAGGTGGAGCCAACCATTTTTCATATTTCCTTGTTTGAAAGAGCATGTGTCCTTCTTAGATGCAAATACCAACAATAATTTAAGAGCTAGCCATTTGATCATTATGAAATCATCCTATTTGAAAAAGGAGTCAAAGTGAGAAGGCTTCAATTTGAATTTTCCATATATGTGTTCGCATATTCTAGCTTCAATTTATTTTTAGTTCTTCCATCAAAAATCATTGTTCATTAAAATATACCTATTCCTCTCTTTCCAAATGTCCCACACCACCATTGAAGAGCTTGCATTCCACATTAATCTCCCACATATATTTTTTGGTGTATAATCAGGGTCAACAATTGCACAACCAAATAGGCCAGGTAGAAAGGCACTTGACTAGCTACATCCAACATTCCATGAGGATTGACAATTGAGTAGTAAATGATCCATTGATTTTTTTGAACCTAGACATAAAGGCCACAAAAAAGACCTTTATATTCATTTTTTTCAATCTATCTCCCATTAAACTCCTTTTATATAGGGTAGTCCAAGTGAAAGCATAAACTTTTAGATAGAAATTTACTACCCAACATACTCTTACAAACCATGAATTGTTACTTGGTGTGACACGAATAATTTGTTAAATTATTTCGACCAAATACAACCATGATTTAGCTTTACACTATATTATGCAATCATTAGTTGGAGTGATCACGTATGTTTGTTTCTTGAGATATTTTGTGATAATCCCTTTCAATAAGGATTAGCACTAAATTAAAGTCCTTTCAGGTCCACTTTGATCCATTAGATTTATATACCAACATGTAGTCAATTACCTTGTCCAACCATATATCCTTCATAATCTTCTTGCATTTGACGAGGTTTAAATAACTTGTAGGGGGATATCCATTCTATGAATCCAACAAAAAAATTGTACATCAACCATAGTTGATAACTTGAGAGAGGTCCAATCTATAATGAGAAATATATATTTGAGCATAAATTCTAAATTTGTGAACCATCTAGGGGATTGCCTTTCACCAAAATTTTCTAGGGTTCAAAGAGTCCAGATATTTTCTCTACAAAATGTGACTCTAGAGAGCCTCTAGATTGCAATGCATCTACCAAATTAACTTTGCTCCCAATGTCATATTTTGCTTCATCAAAGAGTGAATTCTTGTAACCCCTCCATTTTAGGTAGATAAATTTTGTCCCACTTGATAAGAGGGATGAACGTAATCCTATTAGATCCATCCAAAGAAAACACTTCATTGTCTTATCCAACTTCATTGTCGCCCTTTTGGCTAGTTGTAAGGACATTAAATATAAATTGGAATTACTAATAAATCTACTTTCACCATCAAAATTTGTCCTACTAAGGTGAGCCATCTCCATTTCCATTTTTTCACTTTCATTTTGTAGGCCACAGTAGTATCTTGACATAGGTTTGTTCTCATGGATCCTTTAGAAAGAGGCACACGAAGATAATTGCTTAGAATTTTACTTATGTTGAAACCTAATTGAGCTGCAATTTTCCTTTGAATGGCTTTCTAAGTGTGAAAGAAGAAGGCCATGAAATTACTATTAATAAAAATTTGACCTAAGGCTATAATATATAAATCTACAATACCTTTTATCAATTAGGTTTGTTCCAGATTGTCTTTTCTATAAAGTAATTTTATCAACAAATTGTCGATGAGTGGTGGGAAGCATGTTATGCATGATTGACACACCACACTAAAGCCCCAAATATGCCTTTACTTTATTCACCCTTCCAAGAGTCTCAACCATCAACACAAAGAGAAACAATGATAAGAAATATCCTTGCCACAATCCTCTCAAGGTCTCAAAAATCACACAAGTCCCTATTGACCAGTATTAAGAATCAGGGGGTAGAGATACAACTATAAATCCAATATAGCCAAGCTCGTCCAAAACTAAACCTTTTCAAAAAATTTGACAAAATAACTTACCTTGTTGTATACCTTACTAATGTCAAGTTTCATTATCACATGCACTTTTGGTTCGTGCTACTGATTCAGTAGATTGCTTCATGGGTGATTATTATGCCATCAATGATAGTTCTTCTAGGAGTAAAGTTAATTTGCTCTTGTGAAATCAATTTTGGAAGGATGGATTTCAATCAATTTGCAATGACTTTGGATATGAATTTATCTAATGTATTGCAAAGAGAGATAGGACAAAATTGACAAAAGTATCACATCCTAATTTCTTTGAAATGAGTGTTATATTCATGATGTTGAGGTCTCTAATAATTTTCACATCCTTTTGGGCATCCTCCACCATATTGTTGAGATCCTTGCAAATAATGTCCCAACATTTTAGGTAAAACACAAGTCAAAAACCTATCCAAGTTGAGCACCTTATTTGAATGCGGTTAGAAAGTTGCACTTTTTACATCTTCCATTGTAATTGGTTCCACAAGGGATGAATTTCTTTAGCTATAACCAAGGTTGGAATATTATCAAGTAAATTTGTCATGTTTAGAATATTTGGTACACCTTCTGAAGCCAACACTTCTTTAAAATATGCAACAATCTTCACTTATTTATCCTCCATTTTGTTAATTGTCATTCCATTCAATAATTTTAAAGTCTCAATTATATTTTATGCCTATAAAACTTTTGAAGAATTATGATTTTTTTTGTCTTCAAATCCTTAGCCTCTAGCCATGATTTCTACAATTTACTCTTCTAATAAATTTCCTCCCTAACTAGAATTTTTGCATGTTCAACCATTGGTTCTTTCTCCATAATATAATTGTCTTGGTCCACATACCTTGTGCTATGGTTTCCATATCATCCTTGATTCACTCCTTATCTTGAAACATGTTTTTGAATGGAGTATGGTTCCATTCCTTTATTCATGTCTTTATGATATTCATCTTCTTTTATAAATAAAACATCTTGGAGTCTTTTGGTGGCTCAACACTATACCACTAGTCCTTTTTGAGTTCTAGAAGACTATCACAATGAAGCTACATTTGTTCAAACTTGAAAGAGAGGTGGAAAATCTTCACTAATGGAAAGAAGAATCAGGAAATGGTATGGTCCTAGAATGGGACAAATGATGAATTACAAAATATGTTTACAAGAAATACAATTTATGGATTGCATAAGTCTATCCAATCTCTTCACAATATTTATGAATCCCATTCTCCTATTTATCCAAGTGAAAGACCTATTTTTGAGAGTTATGTCTAGAAAATTCACATCTCTCACAAAATTTTGGAAATCAATATGGGACTAAGAAATGAAATTCCACCTTTTTCCTCCAAGCATGACAAGATCACATTGATATCTCCCCCAATTAAGTGTTTCTCAGACAATGACAATTAAAGGAAAGAGAGGATTTGAGTCCAAATTTGTAACTTATCCTTAGTCTTGTTTAGGTCATAAACATTAAGCAAAATAAACGAGCAATCCAAGTAAAGACTCTACATAATGTGTCATCCAATTTTGAGAAGCATGAATGAACCTAGCTTTGACTCAACTAGATATCCATAACAACCTAAGACCCCCATTTTCACCCACCAATTTGATAAACAAACCATCCAACTATTGTAATGATTGAGAAAACACTTTTCCTCCACCTCACTAATTTTAGTTTCCTAAAATATTACTATATTGACCAATAGAGATTCAAAGTGGGGCTTGGTTATGTGTTTTTTTAAGAGACATTTAAAACCTTAACATTCCAAGTGACAATCTTCATTGATCTTTAAGGGAAGGGTCTCATCCCTTAGATCACAATAATTATTTATTGATGTAGGATTGACCCCAATCATAGCATGTTTTTCTCTTATTTGCTTGTTTGTTTTCTTGCCCTATTTTTCATGGAGCTAATATTTGCCTTTAATTTTTGATGTAGATTGACTAATACATCTCAAGTCTTTGATCCCTAATCAATCTACTAATTCATTGTCTCTCATAAAAGTTTGATTCTGCTTCCTTCAAAATTTTATCTTTCATTCAAGTGTGCCTCAAAACACACAATAGCTAGGTCAAATATCATCATCAAATAATATGAAACCTTAACAAAAGAAAATGGAGGCATCTCATTTTCAACAAAAGGAGCATTGGCAGTCACAGTATGTAGAGCTAAATGAATTGAGGTGTCTATGGCTCAGGTATTGAGAACTAATTTTTTTTTGACCCACCTTTATTTTGGTTTGCACTTTGATAATATAAGATAGTTGCATTAAAAAAAAATCAACTCCCACACCCCATGATTTTTTTTTCCTTCCATTCCAACCTAATGATACCAATCACCATCGTCAATATTTATTATTAATTTTTGAAGAATTTTACGAATTGAAATTATACAAATTCATGCATATAACCTAGAATTGCTATTTAAAATTTCCTCATCAATAGACACAAGGATCCCTAAATTACTCCCGATTTGAGATAACACATCCAATGACCAAAATTCCATAAGGGAGACCGTATAGCTAGAGACAAAAAGAATTCCAAAGGGATAAAATTAGGGCACCATTTTTGGAAGAAAAGAAACGCTCCCCATTTTCCACTTGCCCTTGTCTATTATGCGGTCCCTCTAATCTTCCAATTATCGCACAATCCTCAAGCAATTTCTTTTTCTCTCCTGCTGAATCGCCATCAATGGACATTTTGACTCTTTGTGCTTCATTTCCGTTTTGGTCTGCACACCTTGTCGAAATCCAACCTTTATTTGCAAAAACTGCTCTTTTTGGGCGCGAACCATTTCTATTATTACCAATTTTTTTTCCTAAAAACGTATAAATGGATGTCGAATTTTAATAATTGGTAGTGGGAGTTGCGTGCAAATAAGAGAGAGTGTCAGACAAATATCAGATAAGGTTGTGTGGTCAATCCACCATTTTAAAGAAAAACGTAACTGGAAATTATATGAGGCGATAAAAACCAAAACGAATTGGAAATGAGATGAATGTAATTTAATAATCTGTTCATTAAAAGAAAGAAAAACCAGTCCAAAATTGGGGCTTGGCTAGATTGGAATCCGGTATGGTAATTAGCATACACTTACATTTCCTTCTAGAATGGTAATTGTCGTGCAGATAGGAGAGAACTTCAAGTAAATTACTTAAGGACACGTGTTCGATCCACACCATCAATGAAAACAAATTTGGAAATTATATGAACCAATAAGAACCAAAACAAATTGGAATTGAGAAGGATGTAATCTGATAATCTGTTCATTAAAAGGAAGAAAAACATGTAAAAAATTAGGGACGACTGGATTAGAATTTGGTAATTGGTATGTCCCTACATCTCCTTCGAGCAGGCAGTGAAGAGAATAATTTACAATTATGGAGAGAGGAAATGATTGATTTGAAATAATAAACATTTATGAAGGAGACCATCAGCTGAGGTACATCACATATCTTAACGATTCTTCACTGTCTAACTGTTGCTTCTTCTTCTCTGCAAAGTTCCTCCTACTCGCCCTCTCATTGGACTGGTAAAGGGCTAACACAGAGGATGCAGCAGCAGCACCAAATGAAAGTTCAGCCATCATATTATGTAGATGTTTGAAATGAATGCCCCGATCTCTAAATCCGTGAATGGAAGCAACACTCACAGCTACCAATGCCTTTGAAATACTCATTTTTCTAGGGATGAGAAGTCAGGAGAGAATGTCTTTGTAATCTTAATGGAGATAATGCGAACAGAGGATGCAGCAGCAGCACCAAATGAAAGTTCAGCCATCATATTATGTAGATGTTTGAAATGAATGCCCCGATCTCTAAATCCGTGAATGGAAGCAACACTCACAGCTACCAATGCCTTTGAAATACTCATTTTTCTAGGGATGAGAAGTCAGGAGAGAATGTCTTTGTAATCTTAATGGAGATAATGCGAACAGGGGAGGAATATAAAGATAATTGAGCATTCCAGGCAGACATTAAAACAAGAGGCAGGCAATACCACTAGCGAAAAATATTATGGACGAACGGAATGAGATTGAAATCCCGTGGGTGGTTTTGCAGTCCAAAGTGAGCCCCTGCCCACTACTTTCCATTGCAACTACCATGCTTTCCATCTCCCCTTGGGAAGCAGATGTTAACGAAAACTAGCATGCTAAATTAAACTAACTTAGTTATCTTATTCAATAATATATCTAAGGAACATATGAATTTTTGGAAGTATTTATATTATTAATATGTAATTTTATTTAATATATGTATTATTGTTTGTATTTTATTATTTAAATTATTTACTTAGAAGTTGAGATAGTGAAATTTATATTAAATTAAATTGATGCCCTTTGTTTTGGGAATGAAATGAAAATAAAATAAAATAATTTGGAATAATAATTAAATGTATTATAATGTTTTATATAGTGATTTACTTTAATTTATTAGTTTTCATTTTTGCGCTTAGCATTATATATATCCATGATTTTGTTGTATTAATTAGTGAGATAGCTTCCATGTGCGAAGGCCTATTTTTGTATGCATCAATGTAAGATAGTACTTGTTCTTCATTGTTATTATCCTAATTAATGTAATACGACACGTTTGAAAACTGCCATTGATACATTTAGATTGATTTAAGTCTTTTGTTGCAAGTTCCACAAACGAAATTTCTAATAACATATGACTTTTTTCTTGTGCTCCAATATCCCTTTCTATTATCATTTCAATTAGAAGCTTCTTATAAGCTTTTGCAGCAAGATCATCTGGATTTTTGTAATGTCCCCTTTCTAGTCAACAGTTTGAGGTGACAAGGTTAGCCTATTACTACGGTTCCTGCAAGCTAACAAGATGGTTAGGACTTGTAATGGTTTTAAGACATCGACAGGAGATCATTGCTAGTCCATGGCCAGGAGTTATTAGGTTATTAAGTCACTTCTCTTTAATAATTGTCTATTATTAAAGTGACTTTGTGATTTAATATATTATAATAATAAAGTGACTAAATTAAAAGAAATGTCTAAAGTCACTTTATATTCACTTAAGTGAATGGGGTGCTTGGATATATAAGTTTATTTATTAAATGAATGTGCCACATGAGTTTTGGCGTGAGTTTTAAGTGATAAATATATTGCTTTTGAAGTTTGGCATGGATTTGCAAAGAGAAGATATTTTATTATTTCTTTGGTCAAAGAAAACCCTAGACTTTGGTGTGGAAATGCTTAGGGAGAAAAGGAAGCATTCTTTTCTTTCATCGAGAATATTATTATAATTTTGGAGTTGTTGCTGTAGGTTGAAGAAATAGGCTGATTGAGGAAGAATTCCCTTGATTAGAACAGGTTCTATAGGTGTGGAAGATCGCTCAAGGATCCTACTTGATTGGTCTCATTCAAGGATCAACATTCGAGCTTAATTTCAAAGTTTAGTATTGAAGAATAAATTAGACTATGGACAATTTGATTGTAGACTTGAATAAGGTTGTGATGACTAAATAAATTGTAGATTCCTTAGTAATAAATCAACACGTGGCTTCATCCAAGAACCAATAAATCCCACATGGCTTTGGTTATTGAGCCCCATTCTTTATTTGTTGCATCTAAGGTTTTGGACGACCTGATTAAGGAGGTTTTAAGGACTAAAAACACATATTTTGAAGTTTTCCTTGCTGGCATGTGTCATTCTAGACCTGGCCATACTCCCTGGGAATTTGTGCATATTGAATTAAATAATTAGAGGCAGTTTGGAACCCTATTTTATGCCTATCTTGTTTGCCCAAGGTGAAGAGAGGACTCTAGATCATACCCATATCAAAATTTTGGCTCAGTGGAGCTAAGCGTGCATTTCATCAAATCCACCAGGGTGTTGATCCAAAAATCAAAATTTAACAACAATAAAAAACAACAAATGGGTACAATGTAAATTCATTTGAAATTAATAAATGTCTTTTGGGTTCCTTTCAGTTTTATGAATTTCCTTTTTGCTTTTGGTATTATTTTATTTTTCAATTCCCAACATCAAACTTGCAAAAACAACAAAAAACTCAGAATATCAAACAAAACCTAAAAAAATCATATCAAGCACCACAAGAGGTTGTTTAAATTTTCTACATTTGCAAGATTTATTAACATTTGTTGGTACATTTATGAGCTTCTCTCTACTTTTGTTGCATACTTTGCAATTTATTTAACCAAATCAGGTTTTGATAGAACTAGTTGCCAATCTATATTTTCTCTCCACAATTACAAAATGTAGCTCAGTTGTGTGAGTTAAGCTTGTCGTCATTTCTAATAGGCTCAATTTTTTTCACTAGTTTCTAAATTTTCATATAATTTTGGTCCTTGTAAATTTAGTGGCCATGGAGTATTATACCTATAAAGCATATTATTAGCATTTAATTAGATTTATTTAATGAATTGGAAAAATACATTTTTGAGAATAATGTATATAAATTTTGTTTAAGGCTTACCTTGTGATGCCCCCTCAGTTTGTTTATGTTCAGACAACATTTTGGATTTCATCTAGACTATATGATGTTGTTTTGTTGACTCTATGTTATTGCTTGTTAGACATTATGACTCTTTTGGATTCTATTAAGACATGGTGATATTTTGGATGAGTAGATGTTAAGACTGTTTGATAATATTATGACGCTTAGCTTAGTGTTATTGATGACATTTTGATGTTTGGTTTAACAATGTTAATGGAATTGTGATATTTGATGTCTTTTACTTAAGCAATGTTTTGTAGATTAGTTAATTATTTATTTGAATATGATGGATATTATGTTATTTTAGATGTATACGTTCATGTGTTGTGATATTAGTGGTTATGTGTCAATGATGGGGACAATGTCACATCACTTGCTTGCGAGCGCTCTGTGACTCTGTGATTTCTCCATCACGGTGTGACTAGTTATTTCTAAATGCACATGCTCGACATGTTGTTTTGTTGCAGGCTACATGTACAGGGCATCAACTCCAGCTGTTTATCAGGTCTGAGCATGCCAGAGCCCAATGGAGTTGTTGTTCGGAGGTTACACTGGGTCCCCCACTTCGAGCCATCGTCTTTCTCAAGGATGAATCTCTGTTGTCGCACCTCGTCAATAAGTCTATTGGTATCGTTTCGTTTATGTGTGGTCGTTTAATCTTTGCCATGCTTTCGGTTGATACTTGTTGGCCTGATCTTGGAGTCATGTTTGAGTCATGTGCTTGGGTTGATTATTTCATTCTATTTTGAATGTCTAGTGGGAAGGCTTGGTTATGAAAATAAAAATCTAATTAAATTAAAGGATTGAATTAATCCATTATGGAATTAAACTTTATTAAGTTAAGAGTTAAATTCTTAAAATAAAATGTTTAAATAATACATAAGTATATATAAATGTGTGCTTACATAAATAAATAAATAAATACATATACTAATAGGCTTGCATAAATAAATTATATATGAAATTTAATATAATAAATTAATAAATAAATAGCTTTTTGTGTGCAAGATAAGCGAAAGGGAAAATTAAATTGAAAGTTGGAAAAGAGGGAAAATGTGAATTAGTGGAGGATAGGACAGTTACGAGAAATTAATTAATTGGAAGTGGAGTTATCTTGAGAGGGGCAATTGGTTTTATTGCTCTCGGAAGAAAAGAAACTAATTCTAGATTTTTTTTTAGTTTTATCGTGAAAGTTTGGGGATAATTTTGAAAAGATTTCTCTGTTTTCTTTGGAAGTTTCCTGGTTTTGGGAAAAGAGTACGCTGAGTGTTTTTTTTTTTTTTTGGAAGGGGATTCAGGGAAATCAAACAGTTGGAGGTGTATTGCGGCTTGGAACTCAAATTCTACAACTATTCTCAGCTCAACCTCAATTTTCTTTGTCTCCAAGACTCCAGGTTCCTTCGCTTACTTTCTTGTCTTTTGCTTATTGATTTCTACAAGAAATGAATGATGTTTGGAGATAGAGTAAACCACTGTTACTTTCTTGTTCAAATCAGTAGGAAGTTGAAACTATAGTATGCTTTCTATATATATTCTTGTTTTATATCAAGTCTTCAAGCTTCTAGCATAATCTATTTTTTGTTTGTAAGATTAGGTTGTAGTAAGCACGTAGTTGATCCTATATCTATTTGAAACCTTTAAGGGCATCACTCTACTCTACTCCATCAATCATTAGCGGGCTTCAACTTTCACAACCATGGCTTTCTCTATAATCTTGTTTCAGAAAATGGTTATGTTGTGTAAATGAACTTGAGTGGCAACAACTCTATTTTTAACCTTGTTGGTGTCCAATATCGATTCACTTATGTAGGCAATCAATAGTGTGAAGATACATAAAAAATTTCCCTGTTCCTTCATACCCTGTTTCTCTTGTTTGATGTGGTGGAGAGCCAAATAATTGTTGTCTCATGATGAAATGGGAGCCAAATTCCATGCTAAACTAATTTTGTGTATTTGGCATC
>VDFB02370329.1:0-28933 GCA_007258455.2 Sequoia sempervirens | reverse complement strand
AAAATTAAAAAATTTCTCGCGTGAAGGAAGAAATCAGATGACATAAAAGGGAAAAACGTTGCATGAAGGAAGAGAGTAGGGAACTACCAATAACTGAAGAGAGCACAAAGCTAGGATGCACAAAGGAAGTCTGGTGAGGAGAGTACACAGGTATTTGAATTTTCTCATAAGATTATATCAAATTTATTAAACGATATTTTTTTTTTCTTCGATCGGTGATAATATTTTTATTTTATTTAAGATAAATCAAAATATACAAAGCTCCAAATAAAAATTTCTTCCAACACCATCACATCATGTCTATTAAAATAGGATAAAAACCTATAGATCAAAAAGCCCTACCACAAAACCACCTGAAAACTATCCAACTAACTACTACCCAAACACTAGCTATTTACAGTATCGAAACCAAAAATAGGGCTTAACCCCTTAAGCTTATACATCAACATCTAGCTTAAACACAGTAAACTAGTTTACGCAGAAGTTCTAGAAGCGTTTCCCAGATGCAATGGGCACATTTCCACGAGCGACTTCACCTTCTTTCTCAGACGCAAACCCTTCTTCTCACACATCTCCTCTCTGGCGATGGCTTTGAATCCCGCTATTATCTCCTCAGTCTCCATTAATTCGATGCACAGTTCAAAGCTTTCCACCCTCGTTCCGCGCCCTCTCTCCACATGACTTTGGTTCTTCCTTCTGGCCACCTAATGAAAGGGAAATTTATCTTTGCTACTTCTAGGTCCACACCTTCCATGCCTTCGCTCACAAAGCCTTTTTTTGGTATAGCCCTTTCTAGGATACTCTCCATATTCAATAAGAAATCCCTATGCACCAACACTTTCATCACTTTCCTTACAACCTCCACCGACTCTCCTAAGTCTAGTCCCCACTCCATGATCAGAGAGTATATATCCATATTAGTCCTATATCTATGCTTCAAATCTTCAAAGCCATTACCCAGAATGATTTGCACAGATTGTGCCACCTTCACATCCTTGTACAGGAACAAGCCATGCAGTCTCTTCACCGTCACTTTGCCATCAATAAGATCCAATTTCCTCCTCGCTTTCAGAGTGAAGTTGGCCTCCATTTCTTCTCTAGTATGTTAGCCACTAGACTACTTCACACCGCCATCCTAACACTCTCCTTACTCCCGCAAACCAAGAAGCAAGGAAATGCAAGAGAAAACTTCATTACATAGCAAATTTCCAGGCATCAACATTAATGCCGAGCATACGTCTAGTGCTAGAAAAAAGAGCTAATTCTTCAATAATTTTGAAAAACATTCCTTCAATAATTTGTAAGTATATTTAATATGTTAAATGATATATTTTTTTATTTCCTTGGAAAAAGTAAATGATTGCATATTAATTAGTTTAAAATTAAATGATTGCATTTCTAGCTTCAACTTCTAATTCATCCCATGTTTTACCTTCCTCCTCTTCAAAATCTTCTTATTCTTCTTCGTCCTCCTCTAACTCCACAAGAGATTCATCTTTTGAACCTTCCTCATCTGATTCTAATTCCTCTTCTACATCAGAGGGTTCGTATCCTTGATCTGACTCTTGAATTATCATAATCAGAATCACTAGCTTCCATATTAAAAAATTCCCAACCACCATCTTCAATAAATTTATTTGGATCATCAGTAATAGTCTTCAAAATTGGCCGCCAGTTCAAGTTCATTCTGATTTCATAATACTTTATATCCATGAAAACCAAGCTCTCTAAATGGTATATCAAACTCTAGTTCAAAATCTTTTAGATGAGGTTGCTCCTATAGCTCTCTTACTCGCTTGACAAATCCTTGAAAATCTGACTTCTTAAAATTCAAAACATAAATGGAATGTCCTCAACACCCAGTAGAGCTATCCAAAAAAGCTAACTAAAAGCTAACCCAATTTTTTAGTTTAATAATTTAATTATAAAGTTTAAAATTTGAATGCTAATTTTTTTATGTGTTATTGGCTTATTATAGGCTGCAACATTGTTTAATATTTATATCTATAAATTGTCTCTATCACATTAATAGTGTGTCAAAATGGAAAGGAACTTGTTGGAAGTAGTATGCTCTAAATTGCCAATACTTAGTGAATCTAGATCCATAGTTAGTAATGTCCAAACAAAACTTGTCCCAGCAGCCATAGGGAAATGGGAAAAGTTAATGGGTAATAATCAATGGGCTATGTAGGAGGTTGTCATACTGTCAGCTAATTACCTAAGCCTTCCCCCATCCACTCTTGAACTGACAGGGGGAGTCTAAATCTTGAGCTTACATTGCTTCTTACCATTGAAGAACCGATGAAAGAAAGATTAGTTGACTGCAGACCGGCGTGTGACCACTCATAATCTAACAAGAAACACATGTGAGATTGATATCCTCTAGAGATTTTCAGCCATTTTGTTTCCATGATACTTGTCTTGAATTTTGTAGGAAGAGACCTACTATATGTGTGTAGTAAATGTTGAATCCAACTTAGAAGGAGGATGGCTTCCTCTTGCCCAATTATGAAAGGAAATCCGAGCACATGACCATTTGGTGGTTTAAGATGTGGAATATTTTTTGCATTAAGTTCAATGGCAAGAAGCAATGTAAGCTCTTTTATACTCCCCCTCACCAATTCAAGAGTGTAAGGGGGAAGGCTTAGGTAATCAACTAACACTATGACAGCCTCCTGTGTAGCCCATTGATTATTACCCATTAACTTTTCCCATTTCCCTATGGCTGCTAGGACAAGTTTTGTTTGGACATTACTATGGATCTAGATTCACTAAGTCTAGGAAATTTAGAGCATACTACTTCCAACAAGTTCCTTTCTATTGTGAATGTGATAGAGACAATTTATATGATGTAATGTGATTATGGTTTTGTCTCATATGTTGTAATACTAGATACATAATAGAAAAATAAATTATTGCATGAAATAAATAATAACTTTTCATTTTAAATGTTTTTTTTTTGCAGTAACACGGGTCTTCTGTAGACTTCCTAAGATGATCCTCAACATGATATAGATCCGGCCAAAATAGTCGTTCTACCAGACATCACATGGCAGAGGATGATGATGTAGATAGCGGAAGACACGTATAGGCCAATGATATAATGACATGATTTGTCAACGACGACGACGATGATGATGATCACGATGCAGGGACAGGATGATGATGAGACAGTTGGTGATAGTAACTAGTGACATTCATGATCATATAGAATACATCATAGATCATTGTTGATATATCGTTATGATGACTCTTTTCATGATTACTATCATATGTATCATTTTCATAGCCTATTGTACTATATTGTTGTTGTAATGCTATTGACATGTATCATTTTCACTATATCATCTATCAATTTATTTATATCATTTGCATCATCGCGGACATGTTTTAATGCACCCGGCATATTTGACTTTCACTTATTTAAGTTATATATGATGATGATCTATCGCGATTAACTGTCAATCATATATGTATTAAAAAGTGCTTCCATGATTTTGGGATGGATACGGCTACATGATGCGATTTTAATTATTGCTCGGGAAGATGGATGTTGTTAAAACTAATTAAATTATGTATATTTGACTCACCTGGGCCTAATTATGTATGATGATCATATATAACAATTATATTGTTATTAATCACATGAGTTAAATAACTAAATTACTTACCTATAATCATATGAGTTATTTAAGAGGCACGATATATTTAACTAATTAAATTGAAATAAAACATATTAAATTAATAAATGGAAGCAAAACAAGAAGCATTTTTAGAAGCAAAAAAGGAAGCAACAATGAAAGCCAAACTAGAAGCAAACCAGAAGCAAACTAGAAGCAATCTTGGAAGAAAACCGGAAGAAAAACCAAAAGCAAACCTGGAAGAAAAATCGGAAGCAAAACTGGAAGCAAACTTGGAAGCAAAACTAGAAGCAAAACTGGAAGCGAAACTGGAAGAAAAAATGGAAGGAAAACCAGAAGCAAAATCAGAAGCAAAACTGGAAGGAAAACCAAAAGAAAAATTGGAAGCAAACATGGAGGCAAACCTGGAAGCAAAACTGGACGTCAAATTGGAAGCCAAACTAGAAGCAAAATTAGAAGAAAAAATAGGAGTAGACATCGAAGCAAAACTGGAAGCCAAATTGGGCGCCAATTTCGGCACAGTTTCTGACATCACTTCTCGGTGCTATTTTAGGTGCTTTCAAAGATGCTACAATTTCTCGACACTAATTCTGGTACTAAATCCGGCCCACTAAATATGGCACAAAATTTGACGCCAAGTTGACCATGCCTATTTGTGTCGAGTTTAGCACCAACCAAATTGTTCAATTCATGGCTCAAAATACACTAAAATCTGGTGCCAAAGTCAACGCTAATTTCTTGTTGTGTTGTTGTGACATTGGTGTGTTATATTGTTGTATTTAAAGAATTACATTCATTCATTTCAAATTATGTACCTGGATAACCTAGTCATCATTAGAAGAGCACTTGCATGAGAGGATCACAATAGAGTCATAGTGCATCTTAATTACATCATCAACTTGTATCATCATCCTAGGCATACTACATACTTGTTTGTTGTCTCTAATTTTGGTTCATTATTGTTGAATTAATGCACCTTGGAGCTTAACTAAGGAGAACATAATCCTCACTTAGCAAGTTTCTAGATGTTGTCTATATACAACACCCCACTTCCTACACAAGTATAGCAAGCTAAGGTGAATTTTCTCTATTCATGCATTCTCTGTTAGTTCACTTCCACGGATCTCCAAATTTCTTGAATTAGTTTCACAAGCAAAGATCTAAACCACAATAAAGAGCAATCATTTTGTAAATTATGAGGTTTTTATCTAACCAAGACCTAAAGTTCTAGAACATTGGGAAATAAATTTATGGCATCTTTGGTGAGATATTCTACCATATGAAATCTTGCTAAGTATTGTATTTGATTTAATTTATATTTATATTTATTATTCTAATTCCAACTATTAAGTCTAGGCTAGTTTTTTTAATTTAATCACTATATTTATTAAATTATTCTAGAGATATTTTGGTAAATGTGATTTATTCCCTTGCATAAAATGGTGAACCTGATTGTCTTACACTCCTTACAATTCATTCTTTCTCTATTAGGGTTTTAGATTTGATGGTTTTGAATATACACCTTTCATTCCAAGTTTGATTAGGGTTTGGATCTATGCTCATGTTTTATTTTTCTAATTTGATTAGGTTTTGGACTTCTATTGTTTCATACCTTTTCAATCCTCATCTTCCCACCCTTTGGATTTAGGGTTTGATCTTTGATTTTTAGATTTGATTATTTATATATTTTGATCTCATTTCATATTTGACACTTGTCATGTAATCCTCATTATACTTTGATGGTACTTATTCTTCTCTCCTTTATGATACCATAAACAATTATTATATTTCTATGTTAATTCCTCATATTATATCTTTCTTAGGTTTTATTATTACATGTATGGATTTTATAATGCATATATGCTTTGTACCCTAACTGTGATGGGTTATCATAATGAATCTTTCATTTTCATGTATGTCATATTAAATCAATAGCTAATTGTGTGATTTTATGCTTTATCATGCTATGATATGTTATTCCACATTTACTCTTATTTGTATTATTGCATATGGTCTAGGATGATGCATGCATGCTTCATTAACTTATCCTTTTAGTTAATACCTTTGAGTGACTTAGGGAGTCACCCATATCATTATATGGTGTTATTTATTTTAATGCTCCTCCCTCTTTCCATCTTATTTTACCTTTAAGCACTATTCTTACATATCATGATAGCACCTTTTCTATATACCTTTAAATGAACATTTTCCTTCAATGATCCATTTTATGAGGAATCTAGGGATAGTGCCTTTTGTGAGTTACCTTCTTTCACACATAATGATGCTATCTTGTGAGAAATTATTTCATACCTCTTATGCTAGCTTTATTTGTTCACTCATCGGTTCTCCTAATTCTTCTTCTCTTTCTTCTTCTTCTTCTTTCTTTGAGGATATTGATGATATAGATATGCCTACTTCACCTTCACATGCACTTGCTAGTTCTCCTTCCCTTCATATGGATTTTGGTAAATTCATGATATATTAAGTGAAGAGCATACTGATAATTTTTTATCTTCTTGGGATGAGATCAATGATTCTTTGTTTCATGATGATTTGGTGTATGATGCACACTTATGCTAGATTCATATAGTGGTATAGCATCGTAAATTGTCAACCCTAACAATTTCACACTACATGGAAACCCTATTTTTCCTATAGACTTAATTATATTAGTAATTTATTCATTTTAGGGCTAGATTATGAAAATAAATTAAAATCCTTGACATCCAAAAAAATTGGGCAAAAAGCACCTGGTTAAGGGTGGGGGTGCCCTTGACCTAAAGGTGACCTATTTCAAAGTTCAATGTTTTTGGGTGTCGGCCTTATGTGTTGTAAAGTAACCCCAGGTTAGCCTATAATAAAAAAATGTCAATTGGGATGCATATATAAACAAGTTTTCTTCTTATTTGAACATTAGGAATCATTAAGAAGAAGAAGCTATAATAATGCACTTATTGTGAAGATGTATTGATTTATCCTCTACATGCTAGCTACAACAATTTATTGTGTTTTGTGGAATAACCTATTGCAGGTCTTCAAGCAATTCAAGCATCCATCAAATAAAATTTGGTGGCAATTTATGGTGTGGAAATCACTTCAATAGAGATTTCATACCAAGGTAACATTATCATTTATCATTCGCTATTTCAGTCAATTATTGTTATTTGGTGAAATGAAGAGAAAGGGAAACCTTGGGGTTTTCACCTTAGGGTTTGAACATCTTTCCCCAGTTTCATTGAAAAATGTGTGGGATGAGATGGAATGGGGGTTTGATAAGATTTGGACAATGTATATCATAGACTTACAACCTGATAGGTGAGTCAACCCACCCTTGACCAAATTAGTGACTCAAGGCTATCCTCCCATTAACACCCCAATTTGTTGTGTCTCTTTGCTTTGTTCTACTCCAAAATAGAATTCATTTTATTCTTATCTCTCACTTTTTTCTATAACCTATGTTGTTTTGTTGGTAAAATACCTTTGTGTATCGACACGGTGCCCACAATTTAACCTCCCCCCCATTTTTTTGTTATTTTGGCTCTACTTACATAGAATGTGTTTTGTGTTATGTTGTTGACATCGTGGGGAGGTTCTAAAACTACTCACACAATACTTCATCATTATATGAACCTATATGAAATTTCACCAGACACTAATCACCAAGATCTTATGTTCATCCTGAATCCATGCTATCTTATAGGGCTTTGAATGTTTCAATATCTTCAAATTCAACTTGGTTACCATTTATTTTGAAACTAAATTATCTGTACTACCACTATCAATGATAACTTTACATACCTTTCCTTGTGTTGGTTCCTCGGTCACCTCTTCATGCATCAAATCTCTCCTCATTACCAATGATTTTCCTTTCTCTAGTTTCCCAACTATATTAGGCGATCCAATAGGTTCTTCATCCACATAAGTTGTTCTTTCGGTATGCTCAGTTCTTTTACTGGTACTTCCTGGATGGCATTCAAATGCTTTGTGTCCTTCATCTCCACACTTAAAATAGGTTCCTTTGAATGACCTCTTCTCAAATATTCCTTCATCTTTCCTATATCCATCATTACGATAGGAATCATGAACCTCCTCTATCACTGTGGTAGAAATTTTTATCCTCTCTTCCTCTACAATATGAGTTATTTTCCTTCTCTTCACTACAAAAGGGTTTTCCATCTCTTTTTTTCCCTGCACAAGGTCTTCTCTCTTTGTATTGTGGCCCACTTCTCTGGAATCTTCCTTTCACTTCTTTTTCTTTGTTCAAACTTCTTGTTCATCTTTTCTTCTACCTTCAATAAAATTGGTATGCTTCTTCAATTATTGCCATCTTCACCAGGATCTTGACTCTTCTTGGATGTTTTCCCTCAGTACATTGATGTACCCCACAACCTTCTCTTTGGTTGCTTTACTGTGTCTAGTCATAATGATCATCTTGTATAATTCTTCAGTATACTCTTTCATAGATCTCTCCTTTTTCCTCAAGTTTTGTAATATTTTCAGTAGTTCAAGCTCATAATCAACAAGTGTGAATTGATTATTCAACTTTGTCACCATCTTATCCCATTTTGTGATTTTCTCTTTTCCCCTCCTATTTCTAATCAATTGAACTTCTTTACACCATATAGCAACATGTCCTTTCAACTTAGTTTTTGAAAATCTTGCTCTTTTTGGATCTTCAATTTTTTCATACTCAAAGTATTCTTCCATATCATTGATCCAATCAATCAATTCCTCGGGGTTTTGAATTTCAATTCTAGGTCTCTTACCAATCTTGGAAATAGCTTTCAACATCTTTACCTGATCTGAATCTTATTCTTCTTCATCTATGGTTTCTTCATTTTGATTTATAACATGATATAATTCATCATCATCTCTTTCATTTGCATGTCTAGGGTTTAGACCTCTCCTTCTATCCTCTTCTATAACATCCAACTGAACTCTCATTTCTCTCATCATCTCTAACATTTCATCCATTCGTCTAATGATATTTGTCATAACAGGCACTCTCCTTGGAGGTATCTATCCCCTTGGATTTGCTGCAACTACCTCAATTCAGTGATCTGGCTACAAGGGTTTCAACTGCCTCACAATTGATGATTGATTAAAAAACATGCAGTTCTCCTTAGGTCCGTGATTTTTTCACCACAAGGAATGCCTTATAAGGACTTGCAAACTCGCTTTGATACCACTTGGTGTAGTCATGAATGGAGGGCCCAAAAATGGTTGTCCAACTAAGCAGCTTAGGGTCAACATAGCGGAAAATAACACAAGAAAATATTCAAAATACATAAATTATCATTAATTCAATAACTTCTAGTCTTACATGCATCATATGCCTCATATTCAGAATGACTAGGGCTCAAAGGTGTGTCATAAGGGCATTACAAATATTACAATTAGCACAAGGCCTTATTCTGACCTTTCGATCTACTTCCTAACTATTGCTATTAAGATCTTATCCCCTAATGACTCACTAATTTCCAAAGGATTACAAATGATCTTAAATATGAATCTCCAACTCCAATTATGATCCATGTCAGCCTTAAGGGTTTACAACCCCAATGTATGATCAAGCATGTAGGTTGAGCTTAAACAAGAAAAGATAGCCCATTAGTAAATGAAATGAATTGTGGATCTCCAAGAAAGTTCCCCCTTGGACCCAAATGCCTTGTATGATGTTCCATTAAGCTTTGAATGTTTTGAAAAAGGTTTGCACAATAAACTTGGACTAGGTTGGCCCAAAATGTTCTACTTGAAAATTGATAGTGAAATTTTGAGAGTGATAACTTTCTGTAAATGAATGCAAATCACCTAAAATCTGGATATGTTGTAGATGACCTCATGTAGAAGCTATATTATGCTCCAAAAGATGAGAAATGGTACAATGGTAAAATGCGAAAGAAACTATTGAGACGGCTACAAACTGAAATGTAAGAAAAGAAACATTTTTGGTTGATACAAGATTGCTTTACAACTAGGGATGCTCCTACATGTCAGGTGTGCATACATGAAGATTACAATAAGAGGCTAAATTCAATAATCAATCATAGTTTTTTTTCACCTTTGCAAACTATTAATGAAAAAAAAAATGACACATCAAGATCATGAAACAACTACATGTTGATTTATGAATAAATCTACACCTTAATATTTTCTTAATACTATACATCACCATAGATTGTAATTAATATTATTTAACTTATAGATCATTGATTTTATTTATTCATTTTTGGCTATGAGATATAAGAATGCAATATTTAATGTATGTACACAAAGTCCACAAATTTAATAACTAAATTATTTTTTTCAATATTATAGATTATATTTAATGAAAATTTACCAATAATTAATTGACACTTGATTGAAAACAATTATATATTAAATACTATAATATTTTCATCACACGTACTACTACTACTAATAATAATAATAAAATGTCAATTTCTATGGAATAAAATAAATAAGCACAAAACCAAAAACAATTTCATGGAAAACTACTAGTCTGATTATGAACTTTCAAGGCATATGGACATTATTTAGCTTAGAAATTATAATGGCTATTGTTTGTTATAATAGTAATCTAGATGAAATTTGAATTGACATTAATATTGACTAGACCAAACTATTGTTCACTTGTCTTAGTCCATTAGTCAAACAATGGAAAAGATTTTCTATCGTGTTCATTTTTCAATCTCAAACATATAAAAATTAAAAATGAAAAGCTCTCAATCTTTATAAAATCTCTCCAGTTATTATTGCAAATCCCCTTCATGCTTTACATTTCTAGATTATTTAGATTTTTTGATGTTATTTATTTGTAGTTTAAAAAAACCAAGTCATTAATTTTGAGCATTCAAAGGACTTTTAGATTAATTTTTTAAAACTTATTATAATTTTTTTAACTTATTATAATTTTTTAAACTTATTATGAATTTATTAAATTTTAAGAAAAAAAATAATATTCTTAAATTGTGCATCATTGGCACACATTGTAGAGCCCATAATTTTTGGTATACATCAAGACCATTGAGTGGTTCCATACTAATTTATGAGTAATTTACACCTTAACTTTTTTTGAATGTCATAGTTCACCATAGGTTACAAAAAATTATTATTTGACTTTTAGGACATTGATTTGATTTGATTTTAGGTATGGGGCATTTGATTGTGGCATCTAAGGTGGGCATACATGAAGACTGTAACAAGAGGGTGAATTCAATAACCAATCACATTTTCTTTTCACCTTTACAAACTATATTAATGAGAAAAATTTACGCCACATCAAGATCATGGAGCAGTTGCCTATTGATTAATGAATAAATCTTCACCTTAACATCTCAATACTATATGTCACCATAGGTTGCAATAAATATTATTTAACTTATAGACCTTGATTTGATCTTGGATATGGTGTATGCATGCAAAGTCTACAACTCAACAATTAATCACATTTTTTTCAACATTATGAACTATATTGATGAAAAAATTATGAATAATTAATTGATATTTGATAAAATAAATAAATTTCAAATCCTATAATATCTATGTGACATATACTAACCATAACAACAATAAAATATAAATCTCAAATTGACATTTAAAAAATCAAATTGATTTTCTACAAAATCAATAATCAATTATATTTTCTTTTCACTTTTTGCAAACTATATCAATAAGAAAAATGAACGACACATCAAGGTCATGCAGCAGTTGCATGTTAATTTATGAATAAATCCTCCTCAAGATCATGGAGTAGTTTGTATATTGTAATAAATATTATTTAACTTATAAACATTGATTTGATCTTGAATATGATGTATGCATGCAAAATCTACAACTCAATAACTAATCATATTTTTTTCAACATTATGAATCATATTGATAAAAAAAATACCAATAATTAATTAACATTTGATAAAATAATTGAAATAAATTTACATATCAAATCCAATAATATCTCAATGACATGTACTAATAATAACAATAAAATGTAAATCTCACATTGAGATTTAAAAATTCAAATTGATTATCTAGAAAATAATTTAAACAATCCACAAGTTTTGGCCCACATAAAAAGACATTGTTTTGTAGAAATTTGTTATTAAGAAAGTTTTTTCTTTCTTTAGTTATAAAATTAGACCAATTTAATGGGTCAAACAAAACGGCTTAAATAGCCTTGCACAGATGTGTACTCAACTTGGGGATATAGTTGAGTTGCTTCCAGTTGTTCCTTTCCATCAACATCAAAGTTGGTGAGCTCTCCCTTGAAAAATATATGGTAGAAGATAGCCATGGCCACTTTTGT
Organism: Sequoia sempervirens; assembly: GCA_007258455.2. Classification (NCBI taxonomy): domain Eukaryota; kingdom Viridiplantae; phylum Streptophyta; class Pinopsida; order Cupressales; family Cupressaceae; genus Sequoia; species Sequoia sempervirens. The sequence goes on along the minus strand of VDFB02370329.1, from coordinate 16,987 downwards.
TTCAAAACTCATTGATTTATCTGTAATATAATAAGAAAATAATTATTTTATAAAACAAAAAAATAGTCTGATAATTTAGAAAAATGCAATATTAATTATATTAAAAAATATATATTTTATTTTTTTCATTTGATAATTTACCTTGTTGCATTGTGGTTAACCAATCTTCTTCATATATAGTAGATTTGTCAAGAACCTTTCCACAGAGCTTCTCCCACATTCCAACTACTTCTCGCAATGATAAAATGTTAAGGGGTGGCCTTATATACATAGTTTTATTAATTGTCCGTGGATCTTCAATTGTTTTAATTGCATATGTTGCAATGTCTCCTTCATCCACCCAAATAACTGAGAGGGAAAAAATAAACTTTCATTAACATTTCACATGTTAAAAGTTTCTTCTTAAATCTATTAAACATGGGTTATTTGATAGCACCTTTAAATATTTTTCCTAACCTTATTCTAATTTAAGTAAATAGTTATTGGAATTATTTTTTACTATCCATAAAAAATTAAAACTTTAACAATTAACACTATAATTAAAAAATAAACTTACATTTAAAATTAGAAAAAGTAGAACTTATATATAAATGGAAAAAAATAGTAGACAATTTATTATGAAAAATAAATTTTAAGTTGAAAGTTAGGACTTCCTTTTAAGATGTAAAATAAATCCAATTTTTTGTCTATATGTTAAATAATATATTTGCTAGTCTTATTGATTAAGTGTGAAGGATATTTATTTCACTAAAATATTATGTTAATAAGCTTAAAGTTCTAAATAGTTAAGATTTGAAAAGTATTTATTTTATTTTTAAGGGTGTGACTCTTTCCACCAACCTTTTTTTTGAATATGTGTAACTCTATTCTATAAATGATAATATAGACACTTATTCATTAAAAAACAACATATTTGTTTAGGCTTGATATTAAAGTTTAGTTTAACAAATTTCTATATTAACAAAAGTCTAAAGAATATCTTTCTTAATAAACTTTTTGTAAGTCAAGAAGTTCAAGACAACTTTCTACAATTTTAACTCTATAAAAAACTTCAAATTTGAATATAAAAATAAATGATAAATAATCTTGACCATATAACTTTCTCCTAAAAATATCTACATCCAAATCAATTAGAAGTTTCTATAATTTTTTTAAGTTGAAAAAAGAAAAATAAATCATACTACATCAGCAAAAAACATCACCAAAAAAACAAAAACAAAAGACATTGATGTCAAACAGTTTGGTGTGAACAATTATATAGTCCAAATCCCTGATTTCAATGGTTCATAGTACACTTGCAGACTTTATATGTACATCCAAATCAATTAGAAGTTTCTATTTTTTTAATTGAAAAAAGAAGAATAAATCATATTACATCAGCGAAAGACATCAGCAAAAAAACAAAAACAAAATACATTGGTGTAAAACAATTGGTGTGAACAATTATATAGTCCAAATCCCTAATCTCAATAGTCATAGTACAAAGTCAATATCACGTTGGTTGGAAGGTTTGATGTGATCAACATATACATAGTTCTAACAATAAAAATGACCCCTATAAATATAATAATGATTGATTGATTGCTTACTAGAGAATATTTTTCCTTACAGGGACCTACAAACTTGTTTTTTTTTGGAATTTTTTCCAAAAATTGATTGTACCATTTTTCACTTCCAAATTTCAAAATATTACTTCTCCCCTCAAATATGGTACACCTGAAAAATTCCTACCAAACATCTGAAATCACCCAATAGTCAATGCAAGGCATGTCCTACTGTGGGACCCCTGATAACACTATATCTGAGACAGATCCCCTAATGCAAGGTGTGAGGTCATCTGGATCAACATTGACTCTATTTATTAATAATAATCTAAACTGTATTTATTAATTAATTGAACTTCAGATTAACTATTAATAAATGCAGTCAAATGGGCATCCAGAGTGTTATATGGAGCCACCTCACAGAATCTGATAGGGTGGGCAGGTAATCTAAACTGTATTTATTAATTAATTGAAATTCAGATTAACCATTAATAAATACAGTCAGATGGGCATGCAGAGTGCTATATCCTCAGACTAATTGTGGAGCCACCTCACAGAATCTGATATGGTGGGCAGGTTTAATTTAAAATGGATCTATGATAAATCCAGGCAGATTTATTTCAGGGGGGAAACATTAACTGGTATGTTCTTGTTCACTCATTTTATCCTAACCACTGGAATCAACATAAAAATGAAAGAAAATCAATGACTAAGGTATTGTGGAGCTTTGGGAATGGAGTTTTGTGTACCTTTGTGGTTGCCTTCTCCATAAATAACTGCTTTGTCCAGAGGAGGCACAAATTGCATGTACTGTGCAAGGCCTGCCAGAAAATAGCCTGCAAAACAGTTTGCAGAGATGTATGTGTGTGGTATTCCTGCAGCCTCAGTTGCACGCCTAACTGCCATCTTTTGCTGGAATATTACATTGGAAGGCTCCAATGCATGTTCCATTCTAGCTGGATCCATTCCAAACTCTGATGGAAGAAAACGCTGCATCCATAACATAACAAAACAGAGATGTGGGAAAAACAGGGATGTGAAAATAATCTCAAAAATCTACAATGTAGCCGTTGGTTATTTTATGATTTATCTACTGGATTTTGGATGGAGACTTAGAATTCAAACATAGAAAGCCAGGACTTCCTAAATTCATAATGGGTGCTCTTGGGTGATCATAGTTCAGACCATTGAAAACTGGTTGAATGAATCTTCTCACAACTTTCCTGGACTTCTACATGTAACACTATCCACTAATTTTTTTATTTTTTATTTTTTCACTAAATAAATTTTGCTTGGCAATGGGTGATTAGAATATATTTTGTTGTACCTGCTTGTTGAAGTTGAAAGGCATCTCCCATAATGCTATAAAAAAAAACAAAATATGATTTTTCTTTTGATTTTTATGATTCCCACATGTTAAAATCTTAGTTAATTTATTGGGAATCAAAAAGTGTTTTTGTGGGGTTTCTTCTGAAAAAGTGCAGCATATTTTGTTAACCAAGTTCATCAAAAAGTACAGAGAACTCTCCCTTTAAAGTTGCCTAAGGATTTACCTTAATAGTGCCAGCGTCCTTGATAGCTCTGATTAATTTAAGCTGCTGAAGCAGTTGGTTTTCTGCCATTGAAGATATTACAACATCCACCTGTTTTACAGCTTCTACCAAGCTATCATGATCATCAAATGAGCCCTGTTATTTACATACACATACAACACCATAAATTATATAATTGGTCATAAGCTAAATAACACAGTACTGCAGAGAATTACAAATAAACTTGTCCTTTCTCTATAATTCAATTATGGCTTCCACTGAGTTTTACAGAATCTATCAAATGAGCCCTGTTATTTGCATAAATGTTCACCACCATAAATTATATAAGAATTTGATCATGTAACTTTCCAAAGAATAAACTCACACAATCAAATTCAAAAACAATTCATGTTAATACTATGTAGATCTAAATTGTCCTACATTTGATATTTATCATAAATACCAGACAATCAATAAAAAGTAGTTTTACAAACAATCTTCTAGCCAAATAGACACATTTTCATGGATCTCAGAAACCAATTTACCATAACTTCTACAAATAATCTTCTAATAGAATAACAGACTGTCAATGATCCTACAAACCAAATAGGTGTATAGATCCTACAAACCAATCAGGCATATAGATCCTACAAAGCAACTAGGTGTAAAGGACATTAAAAATTGGTGGGTACCTCAACAAGGTGTGCACCAGCCTGTTTGAAGGAAATAAGGAGCTGTGCTTTGTGGATGTTTGAAACAAAATCAGGCCTGACAAGAAGAAAGGTGGGGTGGCCTTGAGCTAAGCTGGCTGTTACCATGTTTTTTCCCAAGTAGCCTGTGCCTCCAACTATCAAAACTCTGCTAGGCTTCCTCATCTCTTCTGATGGGTATGTCATGGCTTGCCTGCAGTCTGTTTATCAAACTGCAGATACTCTTTGTGTGGTTGCAGGGCTAGAAAAGACTATATATAATATAAAATTCTTCTGCAACAACCATCCTTACTCCTTTGATTTTTTAATTTCCAAGTGACTGGTCAACAACCTCCACTCGAACAGAAAATCAGCAATATTATCTCTTAAGTTGCTTAGTCTCCACAGTAATTAATGAATACAGTACTTATGATTACTTCTGCTATAGTGTCTTCCAAATATTTAATAAAAAATGTGGGGTGGATATTGAAGAATCGTGTGAAATGATATAAGCATTTAAGGGTGAACAGGAGAGTGCATAAATATGGGAAATGATGTAGACAATTTAAAGGTGTAGAGAGAATCCATATTAAACTCCACCTCTATGTTCTAGATTATTTTTTAGAATTAGTTATTTTATATATGTTTATATTTTAAGGTGGTTTTTACTTTTCAGGTTAGATATATGTTTAGGGTTGGTACTTAAAGATATTATTTTAGTTGAATGTTTCATTTATTAAAAAGAGATAAGAGAATTAATTTTGTTTCTGGCTTTGATTGTGTTTGTCTTTTGTCATCAACATTTTCAATCACACTCCATGGTCCATCATCAGATGAAAGAGAGAAAAAGGAAGAGAAATGAATTGTTGCAGACCTCAAACCAACTAAAAAGGAGAGAAGTTACACACAATTCGAGGAAAAGAAATATTAAAACAAAAAGAAAATTAATGACAAAGAAAACTTGACCAATGAATTAGAGCTAAAAAGGTTAAAAGCAAATTTCTATGCTAGAGCAAGACAAGAATAATAAAATTAAATTTATGCAACACCCAAAGCTAAATAATTAGAGCTTATAGTTCAAAGTATATAGTACTATATAATTCAAGAAAAATAAAATAATCAAGAAACAAACAAACACAAAAGAAACTAAAGGAATTTCCATAAACCCAATGATTAGAACAATCAAAATAAAATTTTAAGGGCACAAAAAGATAAATAAAAATAAGATGAACTAAATAAATAATTATAAAGCATAGCAAAAAAGGGTTGATAAAGAAAAATACTAGATTAATATTAAGAAAATAACTAATAAGAAAAATACTAGATTAATATTAAGAAAATAACTAATAAATTAAGAAAATAAATAATAAATTAAGAAGGCTCGTAACAAAAATAATTGAAAATAAATTATAACTATATAATTCTATAACTCTTAAAGCACTATATAGTTATAAGAATTAAATAAGAACAAAACACAACCTAGAAATTCAAGGAAAATAAAAATAAAGATAAGAAATAAGGGAGAAAAGAAAAATCACCGAAAGGAAACAAACAAACAAAAAAGAGGCTAAAGGAAATACCAAAATGGAAACAAACAAGTCCATTTTATAGAAGTCCATTTTATTTTATTTTGTTCTTTCTTTATTTTCTTAAGGGCTTGTTTTTATTTTATTTTATTTTGTTTATTTTGTTTATTTTCTTGTTCTCTCTTTAAATATATTTTTGGTTCCTCTCTGTTCTAAATTTATATTTATTTTCTTTATTGCCCCCTTTTATTTGTTGTGCTTTATAATTATAGATTATGTTCCTTTTAGTTCTATTTTATTGTCTTTTGGATTTTTGTGCCTCTTGCAAATTTAAATAATTTATTTTGATTGTCCTTAATATTTGTTTGAACTTTAAAAATTTTGGTATTTCCTTTTGGTTTTTTTTTTTTTGTTTGTTTCTTTTACTTTTCTCCTTCATTTCTTGTTCCCCTTTGGTTTTGTTCTCATTTATTTTTCTTTTAACTATATAGTACTATATTGAGTTATAGAACTATATAGTTCTAATTTATTATCTATTGTTTTGGGTTTGAGCCTTCTTAATTATTTATTTTCTAAGTGACCATTTTGGCATTTCTTTTAGCCTCTTTTTTGTTTGTTTGTTTCCTTTTGGTGATTTTTCTTTTCTCCCTTATTTCTTATCTTTATTTTTATTTTCCTTGAATTTCTAAGTTGTTTGCTTTATTTCCTTGTCCATTCTTGTTCTTGTTTTTCTTTATTTCTATTTTCCCTTTTGTTTTGTTCTTATTTAATTCTTATAACTATATAGTACTTTATAGAGTTATAGAACTATATAGTTATAATTTATTTTCAATTATTTTTGTTCCGAGCCTTCTTAATTTATTATTTATTTTCTTAATTTATTAGTTATTTTATTAATGTTAATCTAGTATTTTTCTTTATTGACCCTTCTATTGTTATGCTTTATAATTATTTATTTAGTTCATCTTATTTCTATTTATTATCTTTTGGTTCTTTTTGTGCCCTTAAAATTTGTATTTTGATTGTTCTAATCATTGGGTTTATGGGAATTCCTTTAGTTTCTTTTGTGTTTGTTTGTTTCTTGATTATTATTTTTTTCTTGAACTATATAGAACTATATACTTTGAACTATAAGCTCTAATTATTTAGCTTTTGGTGTTGCATAAATTTAATTTTATTATTCTTGTCATGCTCTAGCATAGAAATTTGCTTTTAACCTTTTTAGTTCTAATTCATTGGTTAAGTTTTCTTTGTCATTAATTTTATTTTTGTTTTAATATTTATTTTCCTTGAATTGTGTGTAACTTCTCTCCTTTTTAGTTAGTTTGGGGTCTACAACAATTCATTTCTCTTCCTTTTGCTCTCTTTCATTTGATGCTAGATCATGAAGTGTGATTTGAAACATTGATGACAAAAACACAAACACAATCAAAGTGAGAAACAAAATTGATTCATGATTATGGATTGTGGAAACTTGATATCTTTAAGAGATAAGAGAGTTTTATCAATTTCTATTCATAAATTTTATCACATATAATTTACTTTTGATTTGTATCAAGTGTAGTTTACATTCGAATATCAATGTTTGTTATTAATTTTTTGTTGAATTGATTCTAGAGGCGTTATTGTCATCGAGAAAGTTTCATATTTTTCTTTATATACAACAAACTCCCAAAAGTGCTTCTCGACACCACACAATTTCCCTCACACATATATTACCAAGATGAGCATTCTCTATAAATGTCAAAGATCAAGTTCTACAAATGAAAAAAGCACACCACCTTGATTAGATCCTAGAGTGATCATATTCCAATCTCTAGAAATCCCAAGTTTCCTTAGCCCTAGGCCTCTAATACCAAATTCCATTCTAGATTTCAATTATCAAGTCCATGTTGCAATGTATTAATAGTCAAAGTCAACATTACATCAATGTCAAGGTAATCCATAATCCATCTTAATCATTTTCATCGTTTGATGTTTGAAATTACTAAGCATTTTTATTTTTGATTTATCAACCTTAAATAAATTGATAATATAATTACATTAATTGCATATCACCCCCTATTTCTGCCATATTAAATCAATGTAGGGTGTGTTTTATTTATTTTTATATATAGGAGGACTTGTGACATTAGACAAGATGGGATCCCCAAACTATGCTTAGTTATTTAAAATGATTGTAATGGTGGAAATTGGATACTCGTGCCCTTTTCCCTTATGTTTTGGGCCTACTTTGATCAAAGTGTCATTTATGTAGTAACAAGTATACAAGTGACATATTCATGTGTGAAATTTAGTTCATGACCTTACCTTTGGCATGTTCCTATCATGACTCATCCTTATCAATTAGTCTTGAATTTGAGAACTCCCAATTATCACCATGGATTAGATCTAGGGGTATGGAATAGACCCAAATCATTTCCATTATCATGGATTTGTACCTTAAAATTTAAAAATTTATATTCAAATTAAACCTTGTCAACTCCCTCTTAATAGTTATTATGAGATGACATAATGCACGCTTGTGAGTTATGTTGTATTTAAATAATTTTATTCATTCATTTGAAATTATATACTTGGATAACCTAGTCATCATTAGAATAGTAGTTGCATGAAAGGATCATAGTATCTAGTCATAGTGCATCTTAATTACATCATCAACTTGTATAATCATCCTAGGCATACTACATACTTGTTTGTTGTCTCCAATTTTGGTTCATTATTATTGAATTGATGTACCTTGGATCTTGACTAAGGAGAACATGATCCTCACTTAGGAATTTTCTAGATCTTGTATATAGAGAACACCCCACTTCATACACAAGTATAGCAAGCTAAGGTGAATTTTATCTAGTCATACATTCTCTATTAGTTCACTTCCATGGATCTAGGTTATGTTCCAAATTTCTTGAATTAGTTTCACAAGAAAGGATCTAAACCACATCAAAGAGCAACCATTTTGTAAATCACAAGGTGTTTATCTAACCAAGCCCTAAAGTTCTAGAACATTGGGAAATAAATTTATGGCATCTTTGGTGAGATATTCTACCATAAGAAATCTTGCTAAGTATTGTATTTAATTTAATTTAATTTTATATTTATCATTCCAATTCCAACTCTTAAGTCTAGGCTAGTTTTTAATTTAATTACTATATTTATTCAACTAGTGTAAACATATTTTGGTAAATGTGATTTATTCCCTTGCATAAAATGGTGAACTTTATTTTCTTACACCCCGTATGGTTCATTCCTTCTCTATTAAGGTTTTAGATTTGATGTTTTTTACTATACACCTTTCATTGCACTTGTCTGATTAGGGTTTAGATCTATGCTCATATTTTATTATTCTACTTTGATTAGGTTTTGGACTTTTAGTGTTTGATACCTTTTTAATCCCCACCTTCCCATCCTTTGGATTTAGGGTTTGATCTTGGATTTTTAGATTTTATTATTTTTATATTTTGATCTCATTTCATATATTTGACTCTTATCATGTAATCCTCATTGTACTTTGATGGTACTTATTCTTCTTGTTAGATGCACAAGACAACTGAGAGGGGGGTGAATCAATTATATACTTAAAACATTCAAACCTCAATATCTTTTTAAACCCTTATCGTGCATTAGAAAAATGTGAACATATAAAATAGTAATGTAAACACATCAAACACATAAGGACACCAGATTTACATGGAAAACCCAAGAAGGAAAAAACCATAGTGAGGATTATCTCACTATATAAATGAATTGCAACACCAAATACAATAGGCTCACTATCGGAGGACTCATTGCCTAAAAGAAAGAAGGGCTCACTGCCAATGGCTCATTGTTGGATTAGAAAGAAGAAAGAAAGGAACTGTTACAAAGAGAAATCTATCTCAGAGCAACATGAAGATTCACCACAACAACTCTGAACCATCTACAACCTTTAGCTCATTGCCTTCAGTCACTTTAGGTACACTAAAATGTAAACACCTTCTTCTCACTACTTTTGGTAGCCTTAGTCGTCAAAGCTTGCACTCACATCATAACACTTGATCACATTTTTCACCACAACACACTACACACACACCATTCTCCAACACTCTACCTTGCATTTATACCATCATCAACCTTGAAAACATTCTCCAAGGTCGACTATACACATCAAACATGTAATTAAAAAATAGGTTAGCACCAAACACTTTCATGGTGGAAAGAAGTGAAGGATGACCACACCAACGGTTAACTAGGACCCAAAACTACACCCACACACTTTGCAAAGCTTCAAAAAATAACACACCACTTCTCTAATTACTGCTAATGCACCAGGTTGGCCAAACTTGTATTAACGCCCTTAATAATTAAGTTCATGGTCAACTAGTTCCAAAAAATACTTCACGGACCACATAAAAACACTCCAAAATATCCATGCAACATCTCAGAATATTCTAGCATCATCAAAATATTCTACAAATCTATCACAACCACCTGAAACTGAGAACGCCATCATTTTGTGCAACCAGACACACTGGCATTGACATCCAACTCACTAACCAAATTTGTGGAACACCTAAGCACCTGAAACCTCAAGGGAAAGTAGATACATACATTATAAGCACATCCCCAAATCCTCAAGAAAATAAACTTCAATGCAAAGAAATGTAGAGTAATCTCATTTCTCCTGGACAATCTTCTTCACAAACATACACACTAGTGAACACTACTTTCACTACCATATGATCCAAAACTTGCAACTCTAGATATAACAACTCTAAGAAACTTTGATCAACATATCCAAACCACACAAGCATAACTTCAACCATGAAGAAGTGAACAACACTAAACACCACTTTGTCACACTGTAATCTCTTTTATTTAAATTTTCTCAAAAGCACTTGGAAACCAAGTGAACTTACAACTATTACCCACTTTTTACTTACTGCTCAGGTCAAGTCAGATTTATTGGTTTTAATTGCTGAAAAGCCTTTCGTTACCTATTAATTTTTTCACTCCGAGTTAAAACAAGTAAAACTGGATGAAGTTCATCGTTTTAAGGTACATAAATTTTCATGTTTTGCTGATTGAATGTTCAGTAATCATCATTGAGACCATTTTGCATGTGAATCATAGTTTATTGTGCAAACGTCTGAAACAAAAAATTGAAAAGATTTGCATAATAATGCTTTTATTCATTCTGTAAAAATGTTGAATTCCACACAAGCCGTGGAAGTAACTTTTCTGATTCTTACGATCAAAGGAAGAATGCATAAATAAATTGTATGCTATACAACTGAAAATAACGGAAACATAGGGTAGAAGGTGATTCGTCATTGCCTGGAATGACGAATCGTTGACAGTTGAAGACGCCAGCTCTAGCTCCAATTTCAGTTGTAGCTTTCATTCCAGCTCCAAAAGCGTCTGCAAGGAATATAAAAGATGACGTTAGAGTTGATCTCTAAGCAATAACGGATCAATCCTATCATACATCTGTGCTACCAACAGAAATATAACATGCAGTCGACCAAGCATCCATCAGATAACTGCAAAAAATTAGAAAATGAAGGAATGTAAGTCAATGGAAGCTTTCAGCTTCTTGTATTTTGCTGACATGTTTGTTTCAGTGTGTAGGAGCAAGTTTATCGTGTTCATTTATCAGATATGTGGAGTAAAACAGGCTCCCACAAGGGTAGAGCTCGGCATATCAGGTAAATACCTCTCATTCACATCATACTTGACAGTCATTGATATCAACTACAGTTTTAAATAAGAAAGCTGTCATAAAAGCAACTCATAGCAGCAGTGTTCAATTCAACAACAACATCCATAATATGAGAGATGGTGATAGAAGTTTTTGCAAATGAATTACAAAGAACAGAATGTCAAACAGCCAATAGCTATAGAAATAGCATCAAATCAAAGTAAAAAAGGAGACAATGAAATAATGAAAAATATTTCCAAGTAGTTATACTGGAACAACAATGTCAATATATCTAAAACAGTTATAAACATGCTGTAGTTTGGTCAAGTGAATCAACAATACAAAAAATTTATGTCATTTTCTACTTATGATCATGCATATCAAGTACTTATTTTCAGCTTAAAGACACCATTGTGTCCATGCACATAACTAAGAATGATCAGTCTCTTGATCAAGTTTATGCACAGCAGTATGGAGGACAGCAATGACAGTCATTTGAAAGCTTCTTTCATTAAGAATAGTAAAAGTGATAGCACGATAAGCTGAAGGTATGCATATTCATGAAAGTGACCAAGTGCACAGAACAGATTTTGTTGTCATGGATAAATATTTTAGTTTTGAATCCATCAGCATAGGAAAACACAAAAAGAGCTACAACAGTGAGAATTAAAGATAACATAAAGGACATTTAGTACAGAAGGCAAGATAACAAATTTTCACTTCTTTGCAGGAAAAGGAAAATGTACTTCTATTTTATATTTTCATCAAATTCAAAGTTTTCCATCTTCTCCAAAGAATACATTGAAGCTTCACATTTCTGAGCCATTTAAAACAAAAAATACAACCTATGGAGTTTAAATACAGTGAGGAAGATTAACAATCAACTGGAGTAGTCTTCAAAATCTGAGAAAAGCTTATGTTATAGAACAGAAATCAGATTTCTATGTGTTTTAAAATGCCCAGCTTCATATTTAAAGAAAACATGGCTGTAGGTCTACAGAAAATCAAGTTTTGTATCTATTGTGAGTTCAAAAATAAAATGTTTTTGCTGAAAATCGAAAGAAGACATCAAGTTCGTAGCTTGCAAAGTGAAGTTTTGCAGATTCAAACAGAAACATGCCTAGATTTAAAAAAAAAAACGTGGCTGTTAGCCTGTTAGAATACAAAAAAAAAAATCAAAGTTTTTTCATCTGTTATGGCTTTAAAATGAAATGTTTTTTGCTGAAAATTAGAATCAGAAACTTCAAGTTCGCAGCCTACAAAAGAAGAGTATTGTAGATCCAAAAGAAAAGAGCAAATTTACTCTTTATTTCTAAGAGAAAATGCTTTCAAGAACATCAAGTTCACAGCTTGAAAGAGACATTTTTGCAGATTCAAAGAAAGAAAAATGCCCAGCTTTAGATTTAAAGCAAAAACGTGGTTGTATGTCTACAGACAATGAAGTATTTTGTCTGTTGTAGCTTTAAAATCAGAATTTTATGCTCATGGTGCAGCTTGCAAAGTATTTCTATTGCAGATTCAAAAGAACAGAAACCAGATTTCGAAGTTCTTCATCTCTTAAGAGTTCAAGTTAAACATTTTTTGCAGAAATTAAAAGGAAATCTTCATTTACCAGCTTAAAAGTGAAGTATGTTGTAGATCTAAAGAAGTAAAGACCAGATTTTACTTTATATCATGTTTGTTTCTTTATTTCTGGAAAAGATGCTTCAAAGAAATCATGATGTGGCTGTTTTCTACAAGAAATTTTATCTCATGTGAGTTCATGATGAAACTTTTTACAGAAATCAAAAGAAAATGTCCATGGCGCAGCTTAAATAGAGAGAAATATTGCAGATTCAAAGAACAAAAGGCATATTCGAGTCTATAGCAAGTTTATTCTTTATTTTTAAAGAAAATACTTCAAAGCTTCTAGTTCGCAGCTTACAAAAATGAAGAAACTTTCAGAAAAATGCAAGTTCGCAGCCAGATTCGCATGAAAAGAAGAAAAGGCGGACTTTTATTCAAAATACCTCATGAATCTTCATTTTTTCGCATTTGAAGAAGAATACAGTAAGTTCACAACTTTAGATCTTCATAGCGGCCAAAGAAAGTGTAGATTCATGCCCAGATTTGCAAGAAGATCACACAGCAATGAAAGAATGTCATTTACAGCAGAAAATCGCGTCCCAAAGTGCCTCAACATTTTTTCAAAAAATGTCATGCTCTTATTTCAGCTCAGAAATGATCAAATTCGAAGTTCCTCATGGCAGAAAATACCAGAACAAATCAAATTCGTGGCTAGGGTTTGAGGAGTGGCGGCGCCCAGCAAAGGAGAAGCAAACAAATAAAATGCAAATGAATGCCTTCGTCTTATTTTAGGGTTCGAACTCTAATGAAGTTTGCCCTTTTTTGCCTTTGCTTTTAGCTTCTTTCATTCCTTCAGCAAAATTTCTCTAAGGCTTTTAAATCAAAAATATAATGCTTAGAGTTTGTTTTCTTTCAATTTTGCATTTTAAAATCAAATGAAAATCTTTGATTAAAAATGGTTAATAAATCATTTTTAATAAATGATTTTATCAAATGCAAAGTTAGTGCTTAGGAAATCTTTTTAATTTTTGCATTTTTAAACAAATTGTAAATCTTTATTAAAATGATTTGTTAATCATTTTTAATAAAAAATATTTAAATGCATAATTAAATTTGACCTTGTTAGGTGGTATTCCAACTTGCACTTTAAAAAATTGTAAAACTTTATTTTTAAAAGTGATAAATTATAAATCACTTTTGAAAAATAAATGTTATTAATGCAAGTTGAAGATATTTGAGATATGACAAGAGGAGCCTTTAAGTGGAGCATTAAATCTTGGAGATATGACAATCTGTTTATGCCAAGTGGAGGTTTTGGGTTGCTGGATTCAGGGGAGGAGTTTTTGACTGATGTGACACCTTTTTTGGAGACTTTTGAGTCCTATTTATGAGGATTTTTGTTTCTATACGGGTCTGGGAGACTTTTTCCTATTTTGGGTAAGTTGTTGGAAAGTTTGAGAGCCTTCTTTTAGGGCATTGTTACCAAATCCGACCCCTTATCCAAGGTGGGGACCTTTTTTCTAGGGTTAGGGTGGAGAGTTTGAGCTTATTTATTCTCTTCTTCATTCCTTTTTATGTATGCAAAATTCTGGAGTGGAAGAAGCTTTGTACTTTCTGAAGGACATGGTGCTATTTTGTTCCAAGCTTTGTATCAGACTTTGGAGTATGTATTTCTAGGGCCTTTGAGAGCCTTTATATAGCATCTTTGATCTATTTCTGGTGTCATGTTTGTATGCAGATTGGTGATTGATCTTTCTTTTCTGTGTTTCTTATCTAAAACCTTTTAAGTTTGTCTCATTTTGGCATCTTTGTGACTAGGAATTCTCTTCACAGGTTAAGGGTTGTATCAATTTTTAGATATATTTACTGTGATTAACATCCTTTAAATATTATTTTGATTTTAGATCTTCCTTTGAAATATTTATGTGTTGAGGGTTTTACCAGTTATTGTATCATCTTATAAATGGCCGTGGGTTCATTCTGTGCTAAGGAAAGTGATTTTGGTGTATCACCCATTAATTAGTTTCAGTCTTCAAGTTCCTTTTATCTCTTTTCTCCCCATTTTCCTCTAAAGTCTTTACGTTTGAAGAGCAAAAATAGATATTTATTCAACAAGAACCGGCCTAGAATCCGGAGGTCTCATTTTCAGTATTGCATATCCCACATGTAGAATTTGAGTCCCATGTTATGCCAGATTGTTGAGCTTGAAAATCTCAGTGGGGTGCAAATTTGGTGCATAACAACTACAACTGCAACTCTTATTCATCAAGACATCAATGAAAACACTGATGACAACACCATAACACCTTCTTATCAAATCACAACAAACTCTTGACAACAATTTCCCCAACTATGACAACACTAGCATCCTTTCAACAACTTCAACACAAAATCTCCATATAGTTGACATCAATGACCAACACCAACAACTATTGACATCAATGACAACACCAACAACATACTTGCAACACTTCTCCCCTTCATGATTCAATACCATAAGCAATGATTATATTTCTATGTTAATTCCCAATATTATATATTTCCTAGGTTTTATTATTACATGTATGTTTTACATAATGCATATATGCTTTGTAACCCTAACTATGATGTGTTATCATAATAAATATTTCATTTTCATGCATATCATGTTAAATCACTAGCTAACTATGTGTCATTTTGTGCTTTATCATGCTATGATATGTTATTCCATATTTATTTGTATTGTATCATTGCATATGGTCTAGGGTGATGCATGTGTGCTTCATTGTTTTATCCTTTTATTAATACCTTTGAGTGACTTAGGGAGTCACCCATATCATTATATGTTGTTATTTCTTTTACTGTTTGTCCCTCTTTCCATCCTATTTTACCTTTAAGTAGTATTCTTTCATACCATGATAGAACCTTTTCTATATACTTTTAAATTCATTTTCCTTCAATGATCCATTTTATGAGGAGTCTAGGGATAGTTCCTTTTGCGAGTTACCTTCTTTCATACATAATTATACTATCTTGTGATAAATTATTTCATACCTCATATGCTAGCTTTATATGTTCACTCATAGGTTCTCCTACTTGTTATTCTCTTTCTTCTTCTTTCTTTGGGGATCTTGATGATATAGATATGCATACTTCACCTTCACATGTACTTGCTAGTTCTCCTTCCCTTCATATGGATCTTGAACTCAATTTATGATATATTAAGTGAGGAACATAGTGATAATTCTTTATCTTCTTGGGATGAGATCAATGATTCTTTGTTTCATGATAATTTGGTGTATGATGCACATTATTTTATCACACTTATGATAGATTCATATAGTGGTGTAGCATCATAAATTGTTGACCTTGATAATTTCACACTATATGGACACCCTATTTTGCTTATAGACTTAATAATATTAATAATTTATTTGTTTCAGGGCCAAATTATCAAAATATATTAAAATCCTCGACATCCCAAAAAAAATTGGGAAAAAAAGCACTTGTTCATGGGTGAGGGCGCCCTTGACCTAAGGATGAAATATTTCAAATTTCAATATTTTGGGTTTCATCCTTGTGTGTTGTAAAGTGATCCCATGTCGGCCCATATGAAAAATGCCAATTGGGATGCATATATAAACATTTTTTTCTCATTTGAACATTAGGAAGCATTAGGAAGAAGAAGCGATAATGATGCACTTATTGTGAAGATGTACATTAATTTATCCTCTACATGCTAGCTACAACAAACTATTGTGTTTTATGGAATAACCTATTGTAGGTCTTTAAGAAATTCAAGCATCCATCAAACAATATTTGGTGGAAATTTATGGGGTGGACATCACATCGACGGAGATTTCATGCCAAGGTAACATTATCATTTGTCATTTGTCATTTCAATAAATTATTATTATTTGGCCTTTGCTCGACCTAGAGCACACCCTCTCTACCATCATTATTTATTGTACACGGAGGTGGAAACACAAAAATAAGGTTTGACTTAGGCAAGCCCCTATATAGCACAACATTTCCCCCTCTTTTCATGTGTGCAAGTCAAACATAGAATTTTCCTCAGTAGCAAGTCATAGGAAACATCGAGCAAACTATAACACATCATTAGAGTTTTGTGGATCCCAAAAAAAAAATTTCTAGTCTAGGGCGATACCAACCTTGACCCCAAATTCAATCTTATATTTTTGTGACAAGTGCATAGATATCTACCCTTCTTGAAAATCTATAACTTTTCCGTCAATTTTTTTTTGTCTATGCAATAAATTATATTTTTTAGATCTAGGGTTTATGTCAAATAGGATTATTAAAACATGTATATCAAATCTCTTGTCTTTGTAACTTAAGAGAACCAAACCCTAGGAGATTACCTCTCCCTTGTGGTAGCTAGCCAATCATCAAACCCTAGTTGTTTTTTATTTAAATTTGGAGTCAAAGAAAAGAAGTTGATCCTAGTTAA
>VDFB02370327.1:0-35599 GCA_007258455.2 Sequoia sempervirens | reverse complement strand
AAGAACCAAGATTTGAAAGGGAAGAACCTGGGCCGTCTTACTTCTATTTGTGCAAAAGTTGTTTAAGCTATGTATGTATTCTTATACTTTCGTACTCTGTTGTTCAATTGAAATGGTTTAAAGTTATTTATTAATGCAAAGATTTGAATTCGTAATTATATGATGCATTTCAATTTGAAAAGAAAAGAAAATTTTTGTTCTATGTTATTTACTTGTTTACTTTGGGTAAAAGTTATAAACGTTAGAAATTTTTATTTTACATAGATGTCGGGTCGTTACATGTGGTATCAGAGCTACCAAGTTTAACTATGGAACCTATGAGCTCATTAACTTTCCCTTTTCCAAGAGTATCTCATGTTGTGAAAAATTCTTGTGTCAGGATGGTGCGTATCAGATTGACAGCTAGAAAGTCTGTTATTGGAAATGAACGCTACTTGAAAGCCAAGAAGGAAAAAGAAGCTATTGTTAGAACCATCCAAGGAACCAATTATGACAACGCAATCTGGTTGAGTGATACAAAAACCTTCAGTCATGCACTTTCTCGAATCAGTCTTGAGAAGAGAAAGATGAGGATGGAGGCCATGTATAACTACCTTCCTGTAGTTTTACCTGAGGAATCTGATATGTTACCACTCTCCAGAGATATACCATCTGAAGAAAGTACAAACCTTGCTCTTATCTTTAGGGATCCAAGGGTTCAACCACTAGCTGAGATAATAGATATTTCTTCGAGTAATGAGTCTGAAGGCTATACGCCAAAGACACCACCCATGGAGAAATGGTCTCATGAACAAATGTCTGCGAACATTGTTGATGAACACCATAACAATATTGCTTTACGCAATTATGTATCGGACAATAATTTCGAAGGATACTACCCATTTTGGGATAGGTATGAGAAAATTAGAGATGAAGAAAGCGAAAGAGATCAACAATTCTCACAATCCGTAGGATATACCCCCTTAAGTTACGAGTCTGAGGGTGAATCTTACTCCCCTCTTGACTTTTTGAAAAGTCCATCTATGTAATCGACGAAATATTGATTCCTATTATTATGAATAAAATGATGTTTTTCATCAATTACATCTTTTGTGAGCTTTGTTGTTTATATGCATGTGTTTTCTTTATAAAGTATATACTGTACTTAATAATAGTAAGATTAACATGAATAAAATATTTAGGTTAAACAATCTTATAATAATGGTGAGAACTTACGAAAGATCTCGAAGAAATCCTGGAACTAGTCGTGAAGGCGAACAAGAACCAATAGGAATGGAAGCAAAGCTGGATCAGATTCTGGTGAGATTGACCAATCTTGAAAAGGCAAAAGAAGTTGAGATACCTATCGCCAATAATGAAGAGGGAAGTTCTTCGCATGGAGAAGACGTCAATCATAACCATGAGAAGGAGAAATCTCTGACTTTTTCAATTGAAAGAAAGAAGAAACAAGTGTCCACTGAGTTATCAAGAGATATGAAAAAGATATACCCTCCTAAGTTTGACAGAAGTGCTGGAGGTGACGAAGCTGAAATATGGTTAGTACAAATGGAAAAGTACTTGAAATAAGAAATTATGACGACGTTACTAAGGCAGCTTGGGGTGCTTATCAGTTAGCGGGTGAAGCCTCTAACTGGTGGATAAACAAGAAACTAGAATTGGATATAAGCTCATGGAAATTGACATGGAATGAGTTTGTTGAAATATTCCGAAAGAGATGGTTACCCCAACTCTTTTATGACCAAAAGTTAACTAATTTTGAAGAACTGAAGTAGGGAAACATGACAGTACATGAGTACTGGGAGAATTTTACTAGACTTCTTCGCTATGTACCAATATACCATAAGGATGAACGTTTTCGTATCAGAAAATTCATCCTAGGGCTCAATAGTAAGATTAGTGGAGAGGTTGATATGCATGGACCAACTACTATGGACTTGGTATATGAAAAGGTTGTGAAGCAAGAATAGAAACTGAAGACAGACTTTGCAAGGCAAGAAAGAGGCTGAAGTTTTTAATAAAACAATTCCTAAGAGGGATGAATCTATTCAAGGTGTTGCTAAATCAAAAGGAAAAATATTTCGCTATGGTGGAAAAGATTTCAAGAGTGATTGCAAGAGAAGCAATACCAACACTGGCAACGTTAACAAAAGCACTGTGAGTACAAGCAAAACTGGTGAAGCTGTTGTGAAAAGAGGTCCAAGGTCGGGGTGTTTTATTTGCAAGGGAGATCATTATGCAAATGAATGTCCCAATAAGAATTCAGGAACTCAATCTCATGGAAATGCACTTCCAAGTCAGCAAGCAATGTTTCAATAGAGAATTCATGTCATTGTTGATGATCGTCAGGCTGAATATCAAATAACACCAATTGAGACACCAGGTACTTTATTTGGTTTGCCTATTTCTATTTTGATTGATACTGGTGCTACTGAAAACTTTATTTCTCCTAAGATAGCAAATAAATTAACTAGAAAGGCAGGACACATGGCTATGTCATGGAGTGTTGAATATGCAAACAACACAAGAGAAAGGGTGGACCAATGTCTGTTTGAGGCTAGAATAGAACTACCTAGTTTCACAATCGAAGTCAATCTTTATGTTGCCCCTCTAGGATCCTATGATGTTATTCTAGGAATGAACTAGTTATGGAAACATAGAGCCATAGTGGATTGTAATACCAAGACAGTTGAATGTTTAAACGACTATGGTAATCAATTCAAGATTCAGGGAGTACCTAGAGAAGTAAAAATTAGGCAGATATCAGCAATGCAACTTCTTAGAGCTAAGAAGAAAGGGTGCAAACTCTTTGCAGTAAAAATAGAAGATCTTGAATATGAAAATGAAAACTTTGATTTTTAGAGTCAACAAGAACTAGAAGATGGAGAAATTGAGGAAAGTGGAAAAACGGATATGGAAAAATATCCCATTTTAAAGAAATTTTCAGATTTTTTCCCTAATGAACTACCTGGTTTACCACCAAAGAGGGTATTTGACTTTTCCATTGATCTAGTTCCTGGAACTAAACCTATTTCTAAGGTGCCTTACAAAATGACTACTATAGAACTTATGGAGTTGAAAGCACAATTAGATGAGTTATTGTCAAAAGGATTGATAAGACCAAGTGTTTCACCATGGGGAGCGCCTGTGATATTTGTCAAAAAGAAAGATGGAACTTTAAGACTGTGTATAGACTATTGTATGCTTAATAAGACTACGATTAAGAATAAGTATCCTTTACCCCGCATTGATGATCTTTTTGATCAAATGAAAGGAGCAACAGTGTTTTCAAAAATAGATTTAAGGTCTAGATACCATCAGCTAAGAATTAAGGATGAAGATATCTTCAAAACAACTTTTAGAACATGGTATGGACATTATGAGTTTATTGTATTACCTTTTGGATTGACAAATGCACCAGCAGTATTCATGAATCTCATGAACAGTGTATTTAGAGATTATCTGGACAAGTTTGTTCTGATTTTTCTAGATGATATTCTAATTTATTCTAGAAATGAAGAAGAACATAGCAAACATCTGGAGATGGTTTTACAACGGTTAAGAGAACATAAACTGTATGGAAAACTATCTAAGTGCTCTTTCTATCAGAAAAAGGTTCATTATCTGGGTCATGTCATTTCGGCAGAAGGAATATCAATAGATCCTACCAAGATTAAAGCTATAGTTCAGTGGCCTATACCCAAAAATGTATTTGAAGTAAGAAGTTTTATGGGATTGGCAGGATATTATAGAAAATTTGTGGCAAATTTCTCTAAAATTGCCTTTCCTGTAACTTCATTACAGAAGAAAGGAAAAAGGTTTGAATGGAACGAGAAGTGTCAAAAAGCTTTTGACCTACTCAAAGAGAAGTTAACTACCGCACCTATTCTTAAAATACCCGATCCTGAAGGAAATTTCATAGTCATAACTGATGCGTGTGGAGAAGGATTAGGAGGAGTATTAATGCAAGATGGGAAAGTGATTGCTTATGAATCTAGAAAGCTTAAACCATATGAAATAAATTATGCTTCACATGATTTAGAGCTAGCAGCTATAGTTCATGCTTTGCAAATATGGAGACATTATTTGCTAGGAAGACCCTTTGAGCTTAAAACTGATCATAATGGTCTAAAATATCTTTTTACTCAACCGAACCTAAATGCTAGGCAAAGAAGATGGTTGGAGTTGATAGCAGATTATGACTTCAACATTAATTACATCAAAGGAAAATAAAATCGAGTAGTTGATGCGCTAAGTCGAAGACGCCATATCTCTTCAATAGTAGCAATTCATACCGATTTTAAGGAGCAAGTAGTTTAGAAAAGCAAGGATGATGAGTACTATTTGCAAGTAAGGCAAGCACTAGAAGAAAATCCACAAGATTCTAGATATGAAGGTTTTCAGTTTGAAACCAATGGATTGTTAAGGTGCAAAGGTAGAGTGTACGTACCTGATAACAAAGAATTAAGAAATCTGGTATGGAAGGAAGTTCATGAAGCACCATATTCTGGTCATCCTGGAGTGACAAAAATGATGGCAGATGTGAAACCTTTATATTTCTGGAAAGGAATGAAAAGAGACGCAGCTAATTTTGTAGCAAGTTGTCTTGAGTGTCAAAGGGTAAAAGTTGAGCATCATCATCCTGCAGGACTGTTATACCCTCATGAAATACCAAAGTGGAAATGGAAAATAATTAGCATGGATTTTGTTCAAGGACTACCTATGTCTAGGAATAGACATAATGCCATATTAGTGGTAGTGGATCGATTGAAAAAAGTGGCACACTTTATACCAGGAAATTTAACTGATGGAGCACTAATCATTGCAAGAAAGTTTGTACAAGAAGTATTAAGGTTGCATGGAATTCCTGAAAAGATTATTTCAGATAGGGATGCAAGAATCACTTCTAGATTTTGGCAAACTTTGTTCTCTGCACTTGGGACACAGTTAAATATAAGTTCAACATATCATCCGGAAATGGATGGGCAGACGGAAAGGGTAAATCAAGTATTAGAAGACCTACTTAGAGTATATTGCATGGATCAGCAATATAAGTGGGAAGAATACTTACCTTTGGTCGAATTTTCTTATAATAACTCATATCATTCTTCTATAGGAATGGCCCCATTTGAAGCTCTATATGGTTGTAAGTGTCAAACTCCGATAAGTTGGGATAAACTTGAAGATCGATAAGTCTTGGACCAGAAATGTTGGCAGAAATGGATGAGCAGATAAAGGTTATTAAGCAAAAGTTAGCAGAAGCTAATAGTCGACATAAAAGTTATGCAGATGCCAAAAGAGTGCCCCATAATTTTGCTATAGGTGACAAGGTACTTATGAGAGTCAAACCTCATAAGAGTTCCATCAAGTTTGGGAAGTCTTCTAAATTGTCTCCTCGTTATGTAGGTCCCTTTGAAGTCCTTGAGGAATTCAATCCTGTAGCTTACCGAATCGCCTTACCACCTGCTCTTGCCAAAATGCATAATGTCTTCCATGTGTCCTATCTTAAAAAGTACATTCCAGGAGATAGTCATGTTATTGATTGGACTGCTTTACAGGTAAAGGATCCCGGAATAATAACTCTCTAGCCCGTAAAGGTGCTGGAAGTGCGTAAACTCCATTTGTGCAATAGGGATGTCACTCAATGTAAAGTTCAGTGGGATCAGTACACAGAGGATTCAGCAACATGGGAAGACTATGAGGAAATTCTACAAAAGTTTCCAAATATTCTCAAAGTTTTTGAGAATAATGAATAAAATTTATGTATTTGTTTTTATTATGTTTGAAATAATATCTTAAGTCATCGGGGACGATGATTCCTAAGGGGGGAAGTATGTTACATCCCGATTGTATAGCTACTAGGCTATTAGAGTTGAATAAGGATTATGTGTTTGTAAAGATAATTTTATGAATAAATAAAGATGTGAATCACCTTGTTGTCCATATAAGTTTCATACATTAACGATTGTCTCATTCTTATGTTGTTTATTTGATGTTAATCATGGTGAAAAACATGCAAAAAGAGATTAATATGTGATGTTTTTATATCTTGTGAAATTTATATGTATTGCTAATTTTGTGAGCAATTGACTGCCGTGAGTTTATAATTGTGAATGCAAGAATGAGGACCAATCCTCTAGGCAGAGGGGAAATATCACTTGGGAGAGGAGTATTGGTCGTTTAACCAGTAAATTTAATCAATTGAGCATGCACACACATTGTGAACGATACATAGGGACCAGGTCAGATAAGATAGTCTTGATAAGTCATCCATAGGCTTAGGAGTTTGATTTACTTCCTTATGCCTTATATGATCTGATTATTAAATGTCAGTCTGACTATACTGTGACTCCCTGTATGAATGAAGTAGTTGTTATATGATAAAGGTCGAGTGGGTACGTATACACATGTATACATTGTGTACACGTATCTAAATGTATAGACATATCAATACGTACATACGTGAAGCAGATGGATATGCTTGTACGCATGTGTCGACATGTATATACGCATACATACGTATACACAAGGAGTATATATGGACATAATGTTTATACGTACACATTTCGCCTAAATATCTTTGAAATAGATAATATTCAAATAATGTTGTCTAGGAGATTTACGTATATCTTTATGTGTAAATATATATATATTAATAAAGTGATTATTAATATATACATCAATACATTTAAGGAATATGTAAATAATTATATATTTATATATTTTATAGAATATATGTGTTAGTATTAAAATTAATATATTCTTATATATAAATACGTTTTTATATAAAGATATATTAATATTTAAAAGAATACATATAAATATAAAATATAAAAATAGATATATAGTTAAAATTTAAATGAAGGAAAAGAATTGCAAATGTTTTAAAGAATAAACATTATTCCATGAAGGATATATTCGCAATATATGAAGGAAGAAAATATTTAAAGTTAGCCACTAGAAATATTTAACTCATAAAATACATTTAAAAAAGAAACGAACTTTACAAAGGAAATATTTGAAAAGTTTAAACTTTGGAAAAATTGAATGGAAAACAAATATGAACATTCCCGTGAAAACATGGAAGCTCTTGCGCAGCAGAAAACGTAGGAAGAAGATTTCAAACTTGAAAACAGGAAAATGGCAATGAATTTTTGTGCTGTAGCAAAAGGAGTCTTGACCTAAAATGCAGCAATTAAAACCGTTTTGAATTCATGCGACTGGCAAAAACGTGTACCTGTAGGTGGCATTTTTGGTTGTTTGAGTTGAAAAATTCTTCAACTGCTGGCTCCATGAGGTCGAATCATCCTTGAAGATCATGACTAAGGTTTTAATAACATGCCAAGTGACGTTTTGACTGGGTAAGCATGTCAGTCTGTCATTTTACATGCCCAGAAATGGGGATTCTGTTGTTTTCACGCCTTATAAATACTTCTCTTCTCTCCTTTCGAAAGGCATTCTTTTGTTTCTCAGCTTTGGCGAATTAGTGAGTTTTTATATTATAATTTTAAGCTTCTACTATGAGTTAGAATTATTGTTTTGCAATATAGTAAATTTAGTGAGAGAGTTAGAGTCTATTTCAAACTGTGATTTTTAGACTGTGAAGAATTTGATAGCAATTTTCCAGTGAAGAGGTTTTTGTTTTGAAGGAAGTATTTTGGTAAAGAGGTTTCTACATTGGAGAAAGGAGGAAACTTCATTCTGCCATCACCATTTGAAGGCTGCTGTCAGAAGTACATTGAAGATGAGCTTAATTTGACATGCATGTTTCTTAATTGTGATTTATAGCTTAAACTGTCTTCTTGTTTTCTTAAATTGCTGGTTGCATTTGATATGAAATAAGTAAACTATCCTTAGCAATCAATTTTCGTTTGATAGGCTGTTAATGCATAATGATTCAAGGGATTTCATTTTAAATAAGGGGTAAAATTTTAGGGAATAACAATGCAGCTAAAGGAGAAAGCTTGAGCAATTCAATATATTTAATTGATGGATTAAGGAAGATTTAAAAGGAATTGGGATTTTAAAAGAAGGGATTCAATTTGATTAAAGGGTTTAAAATCAACTTAGCTTTATATGCATTGTAATAAAAGGTTGTCTCTTATGTGTGTGATGATTGATTTATAGTGCTAAAAGTTTATGCATTTATTTGGAGTTACAAAATTGTATGATCTCCGTATATGGAGAGTACGTAGAGTAAGTATTAACTTCTAGGAATGAAATGACGTCAAAACTAAGTGTAATCCTAGCTTGTGTTATTAGGTTAACATTAGTAAGCTTCGCTCCTAGGATAAAGATTTCCAGAAATAGGAGATAGGATAGTAAACACTTGTTTAAAGACTCATTTCCAGTAAACTGTTTGAGGTAGGAAGTCTGGGGTAAACTGAACCCATTGAAGGACATGGCCTACGCATAGAGTAAGGTAGCCCAAAGGCAAATCGGCCCTGAGTAGTTTAAGTGATAGATGACTCACTCAGTCATTTATTGAATCAAAATACTATGGCCATAGTAATGTAATATACCTACATCCTCTTAGTTTAGGGAGATGATTACATTGTCAGTTCACAGTGATCCAAAACGTACATACTAGGTTGGGATTGTAAGATACAAGAATCTAGTAATGTAGGACATGACACTATGCTCAGTTGGTTAACGGAATCGGTTACTCAACCAATCTCTTCGACGAAGGTAGGGCCATTCATTGAAAAATGAATGTGTAGGGGACCGCATTATTAGTCTGTGGTTGGCAGAAAAGCACCCGAGTGATGTTTCTCCTCCACAACCTGACAACCGAAGAACCAAGATTTGAAAGGGAAGAACCTGGACCGTCTTACTTCTATTTGTGCAAAAGTTGTTTAAGCTATGTATGTATTCTTATACTTTCGTACTCTGTTGTTTAATTGAAATGGTTTAAAGTTATTTATTAATGCAAAGCTTTGAATTCGTAATTATATGATGCATTTCAATTTGAAAAGAAAAGAAAAAATTTGTTCTATGTTATTTACTTGTTTACTTTGGGTAAAAGTTATAAAAGTTAGAAATTTTTATTTTACGTAGATGTCGGGTCGTTACAAGAAGCTAAAGGGAAAAGATAACCAAAGTCAAAAAATCAAGAGGATGCAAATGAAGAAATGGTATGCAATCTATAAGGAGTGCTTGCAAATCATGACCATGGGTTCTCCAAGTGAAATACACAGAAGCTAAAGGAGGAAATACAAACCCTTGGTCAGAAGAAAAAGACTAAAGGGTTTCAACGCCTTTTAGCTTCTATAAGTAAAGATATGTATAGGAGTATAGCTCGCAGTCATGATAGAAGAACATATAAAAATGGCCAAATGTTTGGTGTAATCTATAGAAAGGAGAAAAAATAAGACAGTGTAATCATTTCTCTGCAAATGGAGCTTATATTCAATTTTTTTCCTTATGGAAAAAGAGGTAGAATGATTAAATGCTTACCTAGGAATTGAAAGGGTCTTTATCTGTCAAAATGATGAAGAAAAAGTCTCTGTAGCTGCGAAAATCCATCCTAGAAGCCCTCTGCCATGGAGTCATAGAGATCAAGAAAGAAACAAATGAATAAGGAAAGAAACATATGTCGCGGCCTGTAAAGCCTTAAAACATTAATTCAAGGGTTTCTATTTGAAGAAATACTTCCAAAAAATGATTTACCTGCATGGTCATATAGAAAATTAGTAGATGCTTGCAAAAATGCTTGAAAATACAGCTCCAAAAATCCACAAAGAAGTCTTCCAATAGAGTTCCAAACCCTCATTGTGTCGGCGGTGTTTGAGCTTCTTATTGAAGCTTCAATGATGCAAAATGAATTTTCTTTCTTTTGCTTTTGCTTTAGGGTCGAAACCCCAAGTTTGGGCCGATGATCATAACATGGCATTTTTTCCATTGTTTTATTAGAAATGAAACACCAATTAATGTGTGACCCCACAACTTCTTTGGGGTGAGGTTTAAGTGTTCATGCCTTAGGCATTTTGAATGCCTTAGTCAAGCCCTCTATTGTGATATGTTTTAAGAATTTTACATTTTTGCTTTTGAAGATGTAAAACATTTTTACTTTTTGTGATGTTTATATATCACTTAAAGTATAAATGTTATTTTTAATGCAAAATGGGTGATGAATTATGCTTTCAAAACAAATGGAGGGAATATAGGGTAGGATTTTTTTTTCAGTTTAGAGACATTTTCCATGTTTGTAGGAGCATTTATGCACCTTGTTGGAGATTTTGTTGGAATCTAGGGGTGGTTTTGCATGCCTAGATGCTTGGCATGGTCAAAACCACTTTCCCCACATGTTGGAGACAGTTTTGGGGGGAATCTAGTGCCTCATTTTTAGGCTTTTCTGGTGGATCCGACCCAAGGTAGTTGCTTGCTCCTATTTTGGTGCAACTACTTGGGTTGAGTTTTATATTCACTCTTGGGATTCATTTTCGGAGTTAATTCTAAATTTGCAGATTTATGGATATAGTGATTCTATTGTCCTTCATTATACTTCAACATTCTGTGTAACTCATCTTGTCATGTAAAACAGTGAGTACCTTGGATGTTAATAGTATTGAGTTATTTTCCCCTCGCATTACTTGCTTTCTTGTGTGCATTTCTGTAAAGTGATTGATCAAACTGCTTGTGAAATCTATACTTTTTCCTTGTATTTATGTCTCACTGAAAGAACCTTGTTGCAAGAAGATATATTACTTCAGGTTATAAGTTGTGTGTGAAAAAATGCAAAATTTCTAGTTGTGAGATATAATTTTCCTTCTAAGATTTTGTGTCAAAACCCTCTTGTAAAGTATTTATGTAAGCAATATGCTAAAATGATTTGTGCAAGCTTCTTCTCAGCTATTAATTGAACTGCGTAGCTAAATTGAGTTTGCATATCTTTTAGTCAGTTTGGTGTATCACCATAGGATAGTAGTTTTAATTTTTTTTGTAGAGTTACATCTTTCTCACCTTTTCCTCAGTAAAGAAAAAATAATAGTTTAGGTGATATCCAATAAGAACCAACTTTCTCTAGAGGTCCTTTTCTACTATAGGTGACCCACAGCCTCAGAAAAGTTCCCATGTTTCACATGATTAGCTATGTTAAGTTTCAGCTTGGGTGAAAATCATAGTGTTAATAGTTTTTGGCACCCTCGGTGGGACTATCGAACTAGACATTTTAGAAAAACATAAGTTATTGTTGATTCTGATATGCTACTAGTAGTTTTAAGCCTGTAAGAGGTAATTTGTGCATATCTGGTGACTTCCACTGTGAGTAGAGTTAAAAGACTAGTTTTGTAAAGCTTTACATGAAAAAGATTCAAACTAGGAGCTCACATTCCTTTGAATATTTGCAATTGTTTCCACCTAGAAGGTAGAGTAGGTTTGTAAAAAGAGCTTCTATCTCAAAAAGGGTTCAATCAACCCCACCAAGTTTCAGACTAGCTTTTATAGCCAGTTCAACTATAACTACAACTCCAATTCCTGTTGTTTCAACTCAGGTTAGTCAACCTCCAGCTATGCAAAATGCTAGAAATCAACCTTTTGTGCCATTCAATGGAGGCAATCCATTGAATTTGGCCTAGCATGATGATATCCCTATAGCTACCTCAAAAAATTTACCATTTTTTATAGGGGAGGATCAAACAACCCCCATTGAACGCATCAGAGATGTAGCGTCTTTGTGTGGGGTTCATCATATAACCCAAGAGAATGTAGTTGTTAGATTACTTGCAGCCTCATTGAAAGGAAAGGAATTGCAGTGGTTTAGAGGTTTGCAAGTTGGGTCTATTGCAACTTGGGATGAATTAGGAGATAAGCTGCATAAGCAGTTTGAAGACAAGTTTGATCACCTATCACTGGTAGAGCAGTTAACAACTATAAAGAGAGTTCCTCAGGAGCAAATGATAGACTTTAATTTTTTATTTCAAAAGACTTGGGACAGAATCCCAACTACAGTGAGGCCTTCTCCTGAGCATGCCTTCTTATACTTTCTAAAAGCTTTAAATAATGAAATAGCAGTCATGACATAGTTAATGGGAGGAGTGTTTTTACTAGATACATATGAGGTAGCAATTAGGGCAGAAAACTGCTTAATTCAGGTAGGTAAGATTGCTCCTAGGCCACCAATGCCTATCTTTCCATAAATTCAACCTAGTATGCCTCTACAAATACCACCTTTCACACCTTTTCCTGTTGTACCAGTGTTACCAGCTACTGTTCCAGCTCCTGTCAGCCAAGAAAATGTTGTTCCAAGCTCATCTCAGGAGCTACAAGAGATCAAAAGTCTACTTCAGACTTTTGGTAATAAGTTGGTGAGCTTAGAGAAGTAGCAATCTCATACCAGACCTTTTCAACAGTAGAATCAGGTTGCAAATCAGCCTTATCAAGGTCAGCAACAACAATACCAAGGCAATAGGCAACAATACCAAAGTAACTACCAAGGCCCAAGACAAAATATTAACACAAGGCCTTTTCAAATATATAATCCTGCTCCTATTAGTGCAGCTAGGGACATTGTCCCTATTCAAAACAACTTGGTTACAAATTACAAATGGTGTTATCTGTGCAACCAGCCACATAATCAAGCCACATGCTCAAATGGACTTATAAACTAAGAATTAATGGTGCAGAGTGTTGGATTTTGTGGATGTGTTGCTGATATGTGGTTGTCATTGATGTCAACACTATTAGCATTTGGTGTATTAAAGGTTGTATATGTCGAGGATATTGAAAAAATTGTAAAAGAAAGTGTTCCAAGTTATCAATGGAACTGTGCAGGTCATGAAGGGTTCTTGTTCTTTTCATTGAAGTTTAGTTGTTGTGGACTAAAGGGTTTATTATTGAGAGTATCTAGATCATCTACCAGAAGTTTCAGAGGTCTGTGTATAGATTTGATCATGTTGTGGTTTGACAGTATTTATGTGATCTTTGTTAGTGTTCCTAAGTGAAGTTTGTGTGATTCTGGAAATCTCAGTTGTTGTGGATGTTTCTCTGTTGTTTCTTGATATTTTTGGATGTCTCTAGACCACACTCTATCTTTGTAGTATGCCCACATTAATCAGTGTGCTTGTGGTCAAAGATCTTTACTTGCGCATGTTTGGTTTTTCATGTTTCTGGTCAACATGATGATGGTAGTGTGTTGTGGATCTTCGAGGTGAAATTAATTGAAGTATTCTTGTGTTGGAGATATTAATCTGGGTCTCCACTATGTTGTGGCCGGCCTTGGTGGATTCACATTAAAAAATTATTTGTAAATTTGGGCTGACATTGCAAATTATATGTTTTATTTTCTTGGCCAACTAAGTTGTTGATGAAATCTCATGTAGCAGATATATAAGAGCGATTGCTTCATCGGTGCAAAGTGTGCTTCGTGTGTTAGGTGTGCTCCTATGTGTGTATGTGCAAATATCATTCAATTGCAGAGCAAAGTGTGAAGAAGATCGAGCGAAGTGTGAAGTAGTTTGAATGAAAAGAGGAGTTTTCTATGCTTAATTGGAACTATAATGAGGCTTGTGCAGAAGCTAATTTTTTTAGTTCATACCCTCCAGATTTTAATCCTATTTTGTATTGTTGGGCAGTGAGCCCCTTTTGTAATTGAGCAGTGAGCTCTAGGAAGTGTGCCTGAATGCATGTGCATTCCCCTCGATTGATTTCATTATACTTTTAACAGGGTATAATCTTGTGGACTAACATCCATCATTGTTTTTCCCCTAATAGGGTTTCCACATAAAAAATATTGGTGTTCTCTATTTCTCTGATGTGTTAATTTTTTATGGTTAATTGGTTATTCATCAAATCTGAGATTAAGTTAAGTTTGAAAAGTTTATTATTTTGTGACAACTTATTCACCCCCCCTCTCAGTTGTATGTCCTTGTTTTGGCAACACAGAGTGCTTCAAGTTCACAACAGAACACACCTAATGATGGAGCTCCACAACAGCAGGATTAGCCTCCAAGTGATGCTACTATATTAAAATGGCAAGGAGAAGAGTTATGTGGAGTTAATGCAAATGATTCTCCAATTGCTGCAAACAAAAGATCAAAGAAAAGACCCTTTGAACTTGAGCAAGCAGCTGATAAAGGAAAAGCAACAGTTGCAAAATCATCTACATCACAAGCGCCTCACATTTTGCAGAGGAATCCACAAGGAGCTGCCAAGGAGCAGGCACACTTGCAAGCAGATCATGTTGGTGTAAAGACCCATCAAAAGGTAAATCCGACTATTCCTTTTAATATTATTTATAGCATGAAAAAGATGAATGTAACAATGTCTATGTGGGATTCACTAGCTCTCCCAGGTCAAAAAGACATGTTACAGTTAGCTCTGTCAAATTTGAAAGTGTCTAATGAGCCATTAGTTGATACAGTTAAGGTTGTTTTCACAAATGTACCCCATGATAATGATAAACAACAAAGCAAACAACCAAGTAAAGAGTCTGAAAAAGGTGTCAAGCCTTCTCCTTTCTATGTAACATTGATTGTAAGAGACAAATTAGTTCATAATTGTATGGTTGACAGTGGAGCCAGTAGTTCAGTCATGCCAAAAAAGATTGCAGAACAATTAGGACTAAAATACCAGCCCCTTGAGAAAGGAATACTTCAACTAGATGGTACAACATTTAACATTTTTGGTGTTATCAAAGATTTGGTTCTCACATTACATGCCTGTCTGAATTTTTTAATTCCCCAGGACTTCTTCATCATTGATTTACCTTCATTCTTTGC
Source organism: Sequoia sempervirens (assembly GCA_007258455.2). NCBI lineage: Eukaryota > Viridiplantae > Streptophyta > Pinopsida > Cupressales > Cupressaceae > Sequoia > Sequoia sempervirens. The sequence goes on along the minus strand of VDFB02370327.1, from coordinate 20,885 downwards.
CCTATGTTTATCAAGGGACTTCACTGCAAAAATTGGAGGTTATCTATCTTTTGATTGGTCCCATATGATTTTTAGGACTAGGTATGGAACAAAAGTGACAATAAAATCAGAGTCATTGGAAAAGGATCATATTGAACCTTATGTGCTAAGTGCAGTTAATGCTAACTATGTTGTTTTTGAAGACAATGAGCTTGCTGCAGCTCAGGAGTTGCAAGCTGAGAGTATACTAGAAGTGCTGCTAAATGGTGGGTAGCATAAAACATTGTGGATAATCCAAATGAGCTCATTCAGGAGGCTGGTTTAGGTATTTATGTGCTACATGAACCAAAAACAGAGATGCCAAACCTTGAAAAGAAGTCAGAACAACAATTACCACAACAAGATGAATTATGGAAAATGTAATTTGATGGCTCTAGAAGCATAAATGGAGCTGGTGGAGGTGTAATGTTGATCTCTCCACAAGGTGATAGGTATTATGTTTCTTTCATATTTTCTTTTTCTTATTCTAACAATACTGCTGAGTATGAAGGACTGATACAGGGCTTAGAATGGGTAAGAAGAAGAGGAATAAGCTACTTGCAAGTGTATGGGGATAGCGAACTAATTGTTAATTAGGTGAGAGGGTTAAATGTGACAAAGAATGATATTGTATACCTTGAATATTTGCACTTCTCTAAATGAGAAAAACAACTAAGAAATATGAAAAACCAAATATCAAGGACACCTCAAGATTAGCCAAAAGAGAGATAGAGTAAGAAAGGAAATGGATAAACAAAATAGAAACGATATCACCTTCCTTGCTGTTGATTTCTCCTTGATTGGAATGGATTGTGTGCTCCTTAGATGATGGATTGAATGACTAAGATGTAAGATTCTATATGCAAGATGATGAACAAATATGGTTGAATGATTAAAAAGGCTTGAGGATTCAAATGGACAGCATGTAGTTATCAAAATTCAAAAGTGTTGGAAATGAAAATGGGCAGCATAAGGTTGCTCAAATGAAGAAGTGTTGTAAATGCCCTTGAGGAGGGGGTATTTATAGGAGAATTTGAATTCTCTAGAGAATTCAATGGTCAAGATTGATCCAACAAGGCCAAGATGAAGGGCTATGGTGGGTTGAGAACCCACAAGCCCTCACATCTTGACATGTGGAGGGTGAAGTGGATAAGAGGATATGAGGTGGAGATGAGTTGTCAAAAAGGTACATGAGGTGGAAAAGGACATGCACCTTGGGGGATGAGAGGATTTCCACAAAAAGGGATTTCTTGTCCCCAAGTGGGAGTGAAAGGGACATTTGAGGAATTTTAGAATTCTCAAAAATCTACATGGGAAAAGGAAAGGTGGTTGGGGATATAAATGTGAATTAAAAATTCACATTCTTAGGATGATCTAGAGGGTAAAAAGATTTTAAAGGTGGGACTTGGTCACATGTGGAGATTGTGACAAGTCCAAGGTTGGTCACATGTGGAGATTGTGACAAGTCCAAGGTTCTAGAAGCTTTGGAAGGATGGAATGTGAATTAAAAATTCACATATAAAAGAGGGGAATCTAGGAAGAATAAAAAGGAATTAAAAATTCCTTGGAGAATGATTAGGCTTAATTAATTAGTAATTAGAGGATAATTAGGGGCTAATTAGGATTAAAAGCCAACTTGCAAAAGTTGGAGGATGTGACATCCTAATCAAGGATTAGGCATATCCTTAATGAAGAGATTAGGAAATGGATTAGGATTAGATGAAAATGACACGTGAGGAATTAAATAAATGTAATATTTATTTAATTTTTTTGATGAAAGGAGGATTAAAAGAGGGTAATGTATTTAATTATTAATTAAATACCTTAGGGATTTGCAGAATTAAAGATATTAATTAAATAATAGTAATATTATTTAATTAACTAGGATAAGAGGATGTTTAGATGAAAAGTGATAAATTTGGATAAATTAAGTGTCCAAATTTGGATGTCTACATTTTGCCCCTCTTTGAGATGGTGTTACGAAGTAGCATCATTTCAAAGAATATTAAAATAGAACCTAGAAGAAGATGGTTAGATTGGAAAAGATGCCCCAGTCATCCAAAGGAGTGACTAGTAAGGGAAAAGAAAGTGATGAAAATTAGGGATGAAGGATGCCCCCTCGAGAGGACATGCGGGTTGAAGAGAACACGTGTGTGCTCTCGAAATAGATGATGTGATGCAAGGGGAGATGAGGAAGATGATGCAAGGTGATGGGGAAGAGAGTAAGTGATATGGAGATGGATGAAGCACAAATGGATTTTAAAAGGTGATGTTGCCCCAGTCAAGGTACAAGCCAAAATGGGTTGATGATGGATGGAGTGTTGTCAATGAGGGAATTAAAGATCCCAAAACAACATGAGGATAGGGAAGGATGCATCCCACTGAGTGGTATTGATGAGGGAAAGATACATCCCAAAACACCACTAAAGGATAGGGAGGAATACCTCCCGATGATGATGAAAGTGTTGTTGATGAGGGAAGGATACATCCCAAAACAACACCGAAGGGATAGGGAATGATAATAATGGATGATCAAGGCTTGTAACAAGATTGAGGATATGATTAGATGATTCAGGCTAAATGGAATGGATGGGGGTTGGATAGAGATGTGAGATAAGGATGAATGGATGGGGGAATACATGCAAGATGATAGAATAGAAAATGAAATGCAATCCTAATGCAATTTGCCATCTTCGGAGCACTGATTTTTGCTATAGCATAAGACACCAAGTGCCAGGGTATGTGGAACCAAGGCGAATTAGTGTCTAATGCATAAAACAAACACAACAGACAAGAAGGCTACCCCAACATCCCAAAGTCACAAAGACCTTGGTCGGGCCAGGTATTGAGATAACCACAAGCACAAAAGGATGCCCCAGCATAACACAAGACCTCAGAGATCTTGGTGAGTACTATGTGGGACAACCAAGAAGACACAAATAGACATAAAAATATCAAGATATGCCCCTATGTTGACCAATCAAAACACACCATAATATGATGGATTATGGCGGCCTTGACAAGTGATGATAGGGAGCTCCAAGGATAAACAAAAGCCAAAACATCAAAAGATCGCAATCACTTTCAAATGTCCTTTGCCATAGGATCAAGGGGATAGATGGGTTTGATGAGGTCTGTTAGGAAGGATACATCCTGTTGAGACCAAAGATGATGGATATTAAAAGATCGTTATGACGCGGAATGTTCAAAATCGATTGGATCTCATGATACAAGTGGATCTCGTTTGTTAAGAATCAGCTAGATAAGGGCATAGCTTGATGGCACGACACAAGGAAGACAAGACATGGGATTGACAAAACCTAAAGACCTAGGGGCTCGGGGGCCGATCAAAGATTAGCCTTGCCTATGTGAAAGCGCAGAGCCCTCGTAGTTCAGTGAAAGGTGGACGGCTGACCAAGATGGAGACCTTGATGGATGGTAAAGATAGGATGGACAAAAGGAGAAAGACCGATGATAGACGATAGAGGACCAAAGTGGACAATGAAGATCGATGATGGAACCCCGGGGGTAGATCAAATGATCAACCTTGCCTACGTGAAAGCGCAGGGGCAACGTAGTTCGACAAGACCAAAGACAAACAATGGATAAAGGATGATAAGATGATATGACAAGTGGATAAAAAGATGGGACCGATATGACAAGATAGGATAGACTTGGTGGATTGGATAGGATGATGACGATCACATAAAGCTCAGGGATGGGATAGTTATCCAAAGCAGTAAAATGACTTGGGAGGATGATATGATAGATAGATGAGTGATAGGAGATTGGAAAGATGTGCAAGAGAAGCAGGGGTGATGTAAATGGCATTGGGTTGCATGGGGGAGGCCTATAGCCAGATACCAATGACAAAGGATTGTGAGGTGGGATGAGATGGGATGAGGATAAAGATGGAAGATTGGATAAAGATATAGGGATGGGGGATGGGAGGGATTGTTTGGATGGATAGGAATATAAGGATTGGGAGATGAAAGGGATGCTAGGATAGATGGAGAAATGGAAGGGATGCTAGGGTAGATGGGGAGATGGAAGGGATGCTAGGATAGATGGATACGAAGATAAGGATGGGGAGATGGAAGGATACTATAATAGATGGATAGGGAGATGAAGGGATGTTATGATAGATGATGTCTGCAAGGACTATGTCACAAAGGAAGCACATGCCCCCACTCTAGATATGTCATATATGATGAGGCATGTAAGACGAGTGGATGATAAGATAAAGGAGATAACTCAAGGAGGACAGGATGGGTGACCAAGGAATATGATAGAGCATGGATGAAGGGAATGTATACCAATAGGTGTCCAAAGCATGCATAGATAGGTGCCCCAATTTTGATCAAAATCACAAGAAAGATGGAGGGAATGGGAGATAAATGGGATATGATGGTAGGATGTGGAAGATAGGTGGGATGGGGGGATTTATGACGGATAATAGGAAGATGGGTGCATAGCTGGAAGCATAGCGGATGGAGGGAATGCATATCAGGAAGTTGCCCCCAAGTGCAGATGGGGATTTACACATGACGCCTGTTTGCCAGGTTTTCATCATGGTACTTATCCAAGGCGCTTGTTTGCCAAGTTTTCACCATTGGACGAATTATTTCTCTTTACTTTTTCTTTCTTTTTCTTTTTTTGGATTTTTGAATTTTTTGACTGTTTTAGGGGATGAAAATGGGTAAGGATAGGGATGTTGATAAGGGGATTTAGAAGACAAGCGATAAGGATATGGATGAAGGACTCAAGCATCAAGTTCCATACTAGGTAGTAAGAGCCCATGTTCAAACCGACTATTGGATGTTGGTACAACCTTATGCAAGAGGATGAATTAGGGGGATTTGAGAGGGGAGATACATGGGATAATGGATGGGATGCTGCGAAGGGTATGGATGGAATGATGGGGTGGATATATGATGGGGAGATGCGTTCAGGACCAACATTGGCACATGTGGTGGTGGATGTGGAAAAATAAGAGGATTAAGGGATGGAGAATGTGGGAATAATGGAGGAGATGGAATGGTGAATTTCGGGACATAGGGACCCAAGACAGATGTAGGAGATGAAAGGGGTGTATGATTAGCTTGTGGATTAGCGACTTTGGATGTTCTTACTGATTTTTCATGTGATGGCATTGCATCTTTTTTCTTTGGGATCCACATGGTTTTGATTTTTGCTTTGGTGGGCCTTTGCGGCGTACAAATTTGATTTGGATTTTGGATTTGATTTTGCTTTGCTTTAACATGTCTTTTAGAGGGGACATGGGAAGCTTTTGATTCATGTGGATGTTTAGATTGATGCATTTTTCCTTGAACAGCCAAAGTGCTTTTAGTAGCAATGGGATGGGTGTGAGGAGATGGATGATGTGGAGGACACATAAATGGAGGGATGGAGGTAGGATTTTTAGGATGATATGTGGATGGATGATATACAGGTACGTGCCTTTGTTGATCCTGATCAGGGAACATGAGAGTGGGATAGTTATGATGGGCGAAATGGATAGGTGATGGATGGATGAAATGATGGATAGGATGAGATGGAGGAGGTGATTTTGGGATATAAGGGCCCAAAATAGACTTAGGACTTGGAGGATACATGGGCACGGTAGATGGAGGATTGGAAAGGGTAGATGGAGGGATGTAAGGACCCAAAATGGATGGAGCAGATGAAGGAGGAAGATGGACGGTTGTTTTGAGGTGATATGATAGAGGAGGAGGGATGGCCACATATGATCCGGTGGGGCGATGGGAAGAACCGATATTTCTTTTGGAAAAGGCTCGTTGAGGATGCCTAGAGGTTGTACCAACATTTTTGGATTGCGAGTCGTGAGTAGTACATCCAAGACCTTGCGGATACACATGTTCTTTAGCTTGGATGGGCTCTATAATACCTTGCTCATGAAGGCCTAAACCTTTTCCTTGATAGTTCATTTTCTTGAGTATTCGATCTAGGACAGGATTTTTGTTATTCTGGAAGAATGATGCGAGTTCATTATTAGGTGGAAGAGGAGGGTTGGTGTATATACTTTGTTTTTCTTCTGTGAGGAGACCACCATGGAGGAATGTGAGAGGACCAAGGGGATATGCAGTGTGGGGATAGCATTTTTAGGCGATGATGGGGGATCATGAGAAGGAGAGGATGGGATAGCAACATCAGGAGAGGGAGTAGGGGCCATGATAGGATTTGGATTTGTGGTAGTAGGCTCATGCGATGGAGATGGAGATGGAGCAGTGGAAGCTTGAATGACAAGGGATCATGAGATGGAATGGATGGGGGACTGTGATCTTGAGGTGGACTAGATAGGATGGTAGGATCTTGATCTGGAGAAGGGGATATGCTGGCATGCTTTGGATTAGACTCTTGGCATGACTCATCTTGTGCAGGAGGCATGGTAACGGAGTCTTTTTGGGACTCTTCAAGTAGGGAAGATGGAGGGATGGAAGATTCATGAGGTTCATTGGAATGGGCTTTGGTGCTACTAGGATTGGGAGAAGTGGATTGGATTTGGGTGTCTTCGATGGATTGGGTGGATCTAGGAGTAGAGGGAGTGGATTGGACTTGGGTGTCTTTGATGGGTTCAGTGGCTCTTGGAGTAGGTGGTGTGGGTTCAGTGGATTTAGTGGGTTCAATGGTTTCAACGGTTTGAGCAGTACTTGGGGTGGTAACATCAATAATAGGTGTGGTATGGAGGAGGGTCTCATCACTAGTGACCGTGGATGATGGATCTAGATGGCATGGTTCCACGACTTCAAGATGTGTAGTTGGGGATGGCTTCTTTGTAATTAGTCCTTGGAGAACTTCTGAAACGAAGACTTGCATATGGTTGGCTTGGCTAAGGTGGTAGAAATGGACGAGGGATTATGGATTGGTGGACTGGGGTTAGATGGAGGAATGGGATCGAATGTAGGACTATGAGTAGATGGGGGATTAGGATTGTATGGAGGACTAGGAGTAGATGGAGGACTAGGAGTAGATGGAGAACTAGGATTGGATGGAGGGTTAAGGTAAGGATATTGGAGTGGTGAATTAAGATAGGGGGACATGGATTGTGGATTAGGACAAGAGGATATAGGTGGTGTAGTGGGACAAGAGGATGTGGGGGATGGATTATAATAAGGGTATTGGGATGGTGGATTAGGATGAGGAGACATGGATGTAGGATTAAGGTAAAAGGGTGTGGATGTAGGATTAGTATGGGAAGATTGGGAAAGAGGATTAGGATAGGGGGTCATGCATGGGGAATTGTAATAGGAATATTGGGATGGAAAATTAGGATAAGAGGATGTAGATGTTGTATAAGAGGATGATGTAGATGAAGGACATGACAAATATGGGGATGAAGAAGATACTGGATATCCATTGTCAAAGGTGGCATAAGGAGCATGATTAGGCATGGATGAAGGTATAACAGGATAACTGGAAGGGGTGATTGGATTGTGGAAAGTGGGTGGAGAGATCTTACTAGTGACAATAGCATCAAGGGGATCTACATCATATTCTTCTTGATCGACAAGACTTTCATTATCACGGCCCACGTAATTAAGGCTCTCGACTACTATTGATGGAGGATGGAGATCCAAAGATATAAGTGATACAGGATGGTGTTGACTGGATGGGAATGGATTAAAGCCCAAACCGGGACCGGTCCAAATTTCGCATCGTGATTGGACAAAGCCCGATTAGGATGATTGGATGGGGATTGCTTTTGATTTTGATGGGATTCTAGACTAATATGATTGACTGCAGATGACGATGAATTTGATTAAAGTACTAGATCAGTTTGATTGGATAGGATCAAATGATTAGATGATGTTGATTGGATAATTGTGATTAGATGAACTTGATCGGATTGGTGTGTTTGGATTGATTAGATGATCAAAGGAATGGATTGGTTTGATTAGATAGGAAGAAATAAAAGGTACCACTAGATAGAGCTCAAAAAATTAAGCAATTTTGGTTTTTGAACGAAGTTGATTCGACGTACGGTTTGTAAATGACAGCCCCAGGAAGTTAGGGGCGTGTCCACGCTGCAATGCGGGGCGTGGCCACCCTGGGATGGTCAAATTCTTGATAAGAGGAAATGGAAGGTACCACTGGATAGATCTCGAAAAATTACAAATCAGTTTCAGTCCTGGGTTGATTCGACAAGACGGCTTGTAAATGATGTACCCGGAAGAAGCCGAGTCAATATCTGTAGTAAAACTGTGGGCGAGATGTTTTAAAGAAATCGGCATTTCCATAATATCGGCGCTCTAACCAAAATCGTAAGTGTTTACAAAGAAACCAGGGCATTTTCAGCAAAATCGTATGCTTATGTACAGAAAGTCGTGGGGAAGGACAACTTCAAGTAGCAAATCGTGGCGCCATCGCTTCAAGAAGAAATCAGGGCGCCACCGCGATTGCTGCAAACTGTGTGGCGCCCACACATCAGGTTACCGTGATTAAGAGGGCGCTGGGCTGCATTTTCAGGGACAAAGCTTGGTTTTTGATGGCAAAGGCTATGGCAAGGACACAAAATGATGAAACAAGTCAAAAGTATCAAAAATTTGATAGATTTTTCACGAGATAACACCTCAAGCAAGCACAATCCTATGATTAATATTACGGGTATGGCAAGGAAAAGTCTTAATCTAGGATGTACAAGGCTTCTAGGGAGTCCTCGATATACTCTCGGTACGTGAGGCACAACCGCGAACACCAGTCCGTCACAAGCGTGAGTCGGGAACCCCAGCGAGATACTGAAAGGCTCGGACCAACTCTTCACGTCTATCTAGGTATCACCCTAGCTTCGACGCTCCGCCAATTACGACGCAACTGGATTGGGGTACAACTTCGCTTCTCCTTTTATATACCTCACGACACGTGGTTGGAATCAGGCCCTTGGGGTGATGGGAAACCCCTCAAGCAAAACCACCAGCAAAGGAGGCCTAACTGCTTCCGGACTACTCCTCAGCTCACACGGGCGCAAGGGGAAGTGAAAATAAATCAATGCCCTTGGCACACAAAAGTAAACAAATCTACAAAAGTAAACAATGGAGATTTAATCCCTTAATTAGACCTGCGTCGGAGAAGGCAAAAGATAATTTTTTGAAAGTCTGATTATGTAGATGCCCCTGCAAACAAATGTTAGTTGTCCTATTTCTTTTTCGCCTTTGGTCAAATTTTGCCACAATATGCTGCAAAAATGTTAGTGAAAAATAGCAATATCCTTGCCACCACAACGTTAGAGAGTTATCACGTGAATATAGAAAAAAACTAGAGCAAAAACGAAGCCAAAATGTCCATTTTACCCTCCAAACTGTGCTGTAAAGGGCGCTGCCGCAACTCTGTAAAGGGCGCTACCGTAACTCTGTGGGGGCGCTACTGCACTTCTGTGAGGGCGCTACCGCAACTCTGTGAGGGCGCTACCGCACTTCTGTGAGGGCGCTATCGCAACTCTGTGGGGGCGCTACCGCACTTCTGTAAGGGCGCTACCGCAACTCTGTGGGGGCGCTACCGCAACTCTGTGAGGGTGCTACCGCAACTCTATGGGGGCGCTACCGCGAATTCCCGGGGGCGCGATCAAGACTGTGAGGGCGCCACCGAATCATGGGGCGCCACCGCACTGTGAGGTGTGGCGCCACTGCAACCGCTGGGCGCCACCAAGACTTATGTGGGGCGCCATCGCAACTCCGTGAGGGCGCCCACCGCAACTCTGGGGGGGGCGCTACCGCACTCTGTGAGGGCGCTACCGCAACTCCGTGGGGGCGCTACCACACTCTGTGAGGGCGCTACCGCAACTCTGTGGGGGCGCTACCGCACTTACCGCAACTTTGTGGGGGCGCTACCGCACTTCTGTGAGGGCGCTACCGCAACTCTGTAAAAGGCGCCGCCGCACTTCTGTGAGCTTTTCCTGCAAAATCTTAACTCAAAGAAACATTAAATGCAAGACTCGTGTGTGGGTCCCACCAGGCGTGCCAGAAATGTGAACCTTGATATTTGATGCTTCTCTAAATGAGCAAAACAACTAAGAAATATGAAAAACCAAATATCAAGGACACCTCAAGATTAGCCAAAAGAGAGATAGAGTAAGAAAGGAAATGGATAAACAAAATAGAAACGTTATCACCTTCCTTGCTGTTGATTTCTCCTTGATTGGCCCTTGATTGGAATGGATTGTGTGCTCCTTAGATGATGGATTGAATGACTAAGATGTAAGATTCTATATGCAAGATGATGAACAAATATGGTTGAATGATTAAAAAGGCTTGAGGATTCAAATGGACAGCATGTAGTTATCAAAATGCAAAAGTGTTGGAAATGAAAATGGGCAGCATAAGGTTGCTCAAATGAAGAAGTGTTGTAAATGCCCTTGAGGAGGGGGTATTTATAGGAGAATTTGAATTCTCTAGAGAATTCAATGGTCAAGATTGATCCAACAAGGCCAAGATGAAGGGCTATGGTGGGTTGAGAACCCACAAGCCTTCACATCTTGACATGTGGAGGGTGAAGTGGATAAGAGGATATGAGGTGGAGATGAGTTGTCAAAAAGGTACATGAGGTGGAAAAGGACATGCACCTTGGGGGATGAGAGGATTTCCACAAAAAGGGATTTCTTGTCTCCAAGTGGGAGTGAAAGGGACATTTGAGGAATTTTGGAATTCCTCAAAAATCTACATGGGAAAAGGAAAGGTGGTTGGGGATATAAATGTGAATTAAAAATTCACATTCTTAGGATGATCTAGAGGGTAAAAGATGGGCTCAAAAAGGTGGGACTTGGTCACATATGGAGATTGTGACAAGTCCAAGGTTGGTCACATGTGGAGATTGTGACAAGTCCAAGGTTCTAGAAGCCTTGGAAGGATGGAATGTGAATTAAAAATTCACATATAAAAGAGGGGAATCTAGGAAGAATAAAAAGGAATTAAAAATTCCTTGGAGAATGATTAGGCTTAATTAATTAGTAATTAGAGGATAATTAGGGGATTAAAGTCAACTTGCAAAAGTTGGAGGATGTGACACATCCTAATCAAGGATTAGGCATGTGCACATCCTTAATGAAGAGATTAGGAAATGGATTAGGATTAGATGAAAATGACACATGAGGAATTAAATAAATGTAATATTTATTTAATTTTTTTGATGAAAGGAGGATTAAAAGAGGGTAATGTATTTAATTATTAATTAAATACCTTAGGGATTTGGCAGAATTAAAGATATTAATTAAATAATAGTAATATTATTTAATTAACTAGGATAAGAGGATGTTTAGATGAAAAGTGATAAATTTGGATAAATTAAGTGTCCAAATTTGGATAAATTAAGTGTCCAAATTTGGATGTCTACAGATACTTTGAAATCTTATAAGCATAGGGTATGGGATATGATAGAGGAGTTCAATGCCTTTAATATGATTTTAGTCCCTAGGACTCAAAATAAGCACATAGATAGATTGGTTGCAATTGGTGCTCAGTTTGACATACCTAATGAGGTTAGAAAAGAGAAGGTACAACATATTAAAATAGTTGTTAGGCCCTCTATCCCTGACAACAATGTTAACTGGTAACTCTTTGAAAGTGGTGAGCATATTTTAAGTTTTATGCTTGAGGAAGATCAATTTTTTGTTGTAAACCAGGGGATGTTAAAACAACAATATGAGGATCAGATTATCTAGCTGAGGAAAAATAAGCTACCCAGGGGTCCGATTACGTTAGAATCCATCTTCAACACTGATGATCAGCTAAAAAGGAACAAAACTAACATTCAAATTAAAGAGGAGCATTAGGAAGAGTTGGAGATCTTTAAAGGTAAGTTTCTTAAGATAGGAAAAATATGTTCACAATCAGATAGACATGCTTTCATTGCTTTATGCCAAGAATTTCAGGATGTTTTTGCTTGGGATTATTCTGATTTGAAAGGATTTGATCCTAGAATTGCTCAACACACAATAGAACTAGAACCCAATGCAAAGCCTATAAGACAAAAAAGAAACCTTTAAATCCAAAGATAGAACCCCTCATGATTAAGGAATTAACCAAGTTGATTGAGGCTGTAATCATATTTCCAATTAAGCACGCCTCTTGGGTTTCTAACTTGGTTTCGGCTAGAAAGAAAAATGGGGAAATTAGGCTTTGTGTGGATTTTAGAGATCTTAATAGGGCTTCTTTGAAGGATCATTACCCACTGCCTTCTATGGAGCAGACCCTTCAAGTGGTTGTTGGTTCTGAGAGATTTTCCTTGCTTGATGGATATTTTGGTTATAACCAGGTATTGGTCAAAGAAGAGGACCAATACAAGATTTCCTTTATAAAAAAATGGGGCACTATGGCCTACAAGAGAATGCCTTTTGGCCTATCCAATGCTGGAGCCACTTTTCAAAGAGCTATGGACATGGCTTTTCAAGGGTTAATTAATAAAATTGTGCTCATATATCTAGATGATGTAATAGTATTCTCAAAAAATGCTGATGAACATCTGCTACATTTAAAACAAGTGTTTGAAAGATGTAGGGAATATGGAATATCCCTTAATCCCAAGAAAAGTATCTTTTTTGTTCATGAGGGTAAGCTGTTAGTACACCTAGTGTCAAAATAGGGAATTATTGTTTATCCTGAGAGAGTCAAACCCACATTAGAGTTGCCTTTAATACCTAATCACAAGAAAGGGCTGCAGAGTTTCTTAGGCAGAATTAACTTTTTGATAAGGTTTATACCTGATGTTGCAAACCTTTTACAACCTTTGACTGCTATGTTAAGATTGAATATAGCTTTTAGTTGGACTAGAGAAGCTAAACACATTTTTGAAGCCATTAAGGAAGCCTTAGCATTAGCTCCCACATTGGTAAACCCAGATTTTTTGAGAGACTTTATTTTGTATGCTTTTGGCAGTATGGATTATGTTTCTGCAATGCTAGTACAACAAAATACTGAAGGCTTAGAACAACCCATTTCCTTTTTCAGCCAAGGCTTGGAAAATTATGAACAAAGATATTCATTTGTGGAGAAACATGTTTTGGCTATCATAAGAAGCCTGAAAAAATTGAAGTCATTGATTTCCAACAATAAGATTCATTTAATGGTAGCACATCCAAGTGTGAAAGAGTTCATGTTGACTAAGGATCTCAATGAAAAGAGAGTTGGATGGATCACTAAAGTCATGTAATTTGATGTTGATATCAAGATCACAAAGCTTGTAAGAGACAAAGGACTCTATGAGCAGCTTGCTTCAACACCAGAAAGTGAAGATAAAACAAAAACAAAGGTTGTTTTAGTCACTGGTAACCAGGATTAGAATGTTGCACCTACATTAACAGCAGGATGGGTACATGATATGACTCGTTTTATGCAGACTGGTGAATTCCCACCAAGTTTAGATAGAGCTAAAAGAAGATATTTCAGATTGCAATCTATACCATATGTGTTGATTGATAGTGTTTTATTCAGGAAAGATATCAATGGTGTTCTATTGAGATGTATTGATCAGGATCAGATTGAAAAAGTGCTTCATGAGTTCCATGATGGAACTATAGGGGGTCATTTTTCCCCAAGAACAACATGGAAAATTATGAGAGTTGGCTATTATTGGCCAACCATGTTTAAGGATGCCCATGCATGGACCAGAAAGTGTGCAATATTTGTAAGAAAGGAAAAGTTGCTAGCATTACCTTTGCAGCCAATTCAAGTGGAACATCCCTTCATGAGATGGGGCATTGACTTTATTGGACCCATAAACCCACCTTCCAGTGCAAGGCATAAGTGGGTACTCACTGCTACCGATTATTTTACAAGGTGGACTGAGGTAGTAGCCTTGAAAGAAGCCAATGGATCATCTATTTTGAACTTTTATGATGATATAATAACCAAATTTGGTGTTCCAGAATCAATCATTTCAGATAATGCCTTAGCATTTGTGGGACTCAGAGTTACTAATTGGGCATTTAAGAATGGCATATATTTGAACACTTCATCAAATTATTACCCTTAGGGTAATGGTTTGGCTGAAAGCACAAACGAGAACCTGATCAGAATCATTAAATGAATAATGGGGGATAATCAAAGAGCTTGGCACACCAAGCTAAAATTTTCCTTATGGGAAGATAGGATAACTCCCAAACGGTCCATTGGAAATTCTCCATATGTACTAGTTTATGGCAAGGAAGCCAGATTGCCTTTGTCCGTAGAGTTGCTAGCTCTTGACATTATGCATTAGTTGGAAATGTTTGAAGAACAAGATCCATTGGCAGTTAGATATGCTTAGCTCATGGAGTTGGAATAGACAAGAGACAAAGCTATGAAGTCTTTGGAGTATCATCAACACAAAATTAAAAGATTTTTTGATAAAAGGGCAACTGCTAGAGTTTTCAGAGAAGGTAATGTTGTACTCAAATGGGATGAGTTGAAAAGAAGGCCAAGAAAGCATACAAAGTTTGATAGCCTTTGGAGTGGCCCATTTGTTATCATAGAGTGCAAGGAGCACAATGCATTCTAGTTGTCCAAGATGGATGGAGAGATTCTGCCTATCCCAGTCAATGGGATACACCTCAAGCATTTCTTTAAGGTTTGATCTATATCACTTTTGCTAATTTAGAAGTTTTGTTTTCAATAAGTGTTGTTGCACCTTAGTTTAGTTGTTGTTTTCAATTTCCCTAAGTGCTTTTCAACACAGTTAGATAGTTGTCCTTCTACAGTTTGGTTTTCAATAAGTTTCCAAGGTGTTCTGAGTCATTTTTTTACTGAGTTACAGTTTTCAATCAAGTTACTTTCAGATATGTTTTGAGCTTTTGAGTGACCCTGTGCCAAATGAATAGTTTAGGCAGTAGGTCTTAATGTTTAGCAGGAAAACATATAGCAGATGTCACCAGAAATATTACTCATTTTTGTTACTTGTTCAAGCTGTTTGAGCTAAAGAGTGTTTGTTGACTGAAACTGAAGTGCATTTCTTATCTTCCCTATATTGCATTCAATTGTATAAATAGAAAAATCAAAGAGATTACAAGTTTTAGTAACAAATTATTACATTTATACAAGTGCATACAATATGGAAAATATTTGCAAAAAATCTTTTTGAAAGTAATCTTTATTGATACAAATGTACATTTTTGTCTCACACAAGTTGTGAGACTTAACTTGTCCAATGAAATTCAAGCACAATTTATACATTGATCGATTAAGAGAAAATAATGCACATATAGAGGAAGAGGCCAGTCATTGCCCGATGATTGGTCAACGTCTGTTGTCTTGCTCTATCGCTTTGAGTTGTCTTACATCCTTTGTAGCTCCCTGCTCCAAACCCCTGCATCTGGAGATTTCAATGATGTTAGAGGAGTGCTCTAAGAAATGACTATCTCTAACACTACATGTACATGCACCCATAAATGTATAAATTGACCCTCAAATACACTAAATAAGCATACAAGTTGTACATGTCCAAAGAAAGAAACAAGATCATCAAGCCCTTAAGGCATATGCATATATCTTTTCTAACTGTTTGTTTCATGTTCAAATACAGGAAAAACAATGTTATTGTTTCACCAAAATTCAACACGTGGTGTAAAATGTGGCTCCCACAAGGGTTGAGCTCGGTGTGCTGCTTTGTTGTGCTTTTAATGATATTTAGATATACTCATCAGATCATTCATATCTTTATGGTTCTTTCAAATAGGTGCACATCATTTGTGATAGTGAGATATTTATCACTCTCACAAGTCACATGTACTTGTTCTGAAAAAATCATAAAGAATAAGAGTGTATGCAATGTTTTGTAAAAGGATAGTTATCTCACAAATGCATAGAGAGAAAACTAGTCATGAAAAAGATCAAATGAAGAAAGGAGGGCAGCCACGTGGGTAAAGCATGCACAATAGTTATCATTTATAACAGGGCCAACAATGAGATGGTGTTCATAGTCATGATCATGAGGATCATTTTTAATCAACATAGGCAAGAATTATGAAACTATAATGAGATAAAGCCCTGAAAAGCATTATAATTGAAAAAGAAAGGCATTCCCTTTTCATTCATGAGACTTTCCAAAGTATAAATAACAGTAAATTTTTGCAAGCCTCAATTAGCATTATATTATATGCAAAGTACAGGAACAACACAGTTCCCTAGTCAATGAAGATCATCAAACACTATCATTTCAGCTTCACAGTTGCATAGTCACAATAGTGATAGAGTCAAGAATGGATAGAAAATTTCTATGTACAACAACCATTAAAGTCAAATAATCTTGACTATGGTGATTCTTGTCAAAGCATTGAGCATGACAGAGAAAATAATAACAAGATTTCAAGGAATTTTTGGACCATGAAGTGGAGAACAAGAATGGTTTGTTAGTACATTGTCTCTTATCAAGTCATGTAACACAATAATAAAAACAAGATATTTTTATTGGTTTCCATGATCTAGGTAAACAATGCTATAGAGGATGTGCATTGTCTCATACATGGTCAAATCATAGAAATGGTTTGAAGAGGGCAGATGTCACAAGTCTATACAATAGGGATGATGGTGAGTCATAGAGAAAAGAAGGAAGGGTATTGTTAAGAATGAGTATGCATGGAATTATGCATGGCAATATGCATTGACAGTCACAATAAAAGGGAGACAAAATAATAGGATCACTATCACATGAGTAAAGTAAATGATATTATTATTATGACTCAAAGGATAGAGTTTTAAATGATCAAAAGGAAAATATGGGTGATGGTCCCATAGAAATGATAGCCAAATATTATTTAATGGTACAGTCTCAAATGGGCAGTGAATTCCAATAAGGTTGATTAAGTGTGACATTTCAACCTCAATGAACAAGTGAGCCATATATGTTGACACTTTCTCAAGTATAATCCTGTAGTATGGTTCTTACAACCATAATTAAATGATGGTCATTTAGTATGATTAGGGGAACAATGTTTGAGGTGACATAATTCAAATGTAAAAAAAATGAAGTCTACTAGAGGTGCCTTCTCATGGAAAGTAAGGAATTCATTGATGCATTGGGATCATAGTGCTTAGACATAGTCACAATCAACAATAACATTCATGCAATAACTGCCATTTCATCAATGAATTCAAATACAAAAAAATGGAATTCACTATGTTCGCGGCCATAGTGGAGGTAAGCCTTTGAATGAATCCTGGAATAAGTAAAAAAAAAAATTTGTAAACCCTCGAGCTGGGGTTTTCATTTTCAATGAATCATATATTAATCATTAGTCTTGCTTGATGTGGACTTTGTAAGAGAGCATGAGAATTCTGAAATGAAGCAGAACAATGGTGTCCATTCAAACAAGGCAAGAAATCCCTCAACAAATATAAAACCATCAGCCAAGAAAGTTAAGTAGAGAAGCCACGACCTGGGGCTTTTGATTTAAATCTTCAATTCTTGTCTTAGAAAACTAGAAGGTACACAGAAATTGAATTTCTTCATCATTTCTTACAAAAAGTGCAAAGAAATACAAAAAGCTTTTTTCATAAAAGAATCAGTGAATATAAAACATAAATAAGCTTTATTTCATGGGTCAAGCTTCAAAATGCCTAAAGTAGAAACCCTTGAAGGTTCTATGTGTTAAGGCTCAAGATTCAAGGAAAAAGTTATAACAAGATGAATAGAAGAAAACCCCTAGCCGCGGCCTAGATTTTCTGAAAGATACAAAAGAACTTCAAAGTACCTTGAAACAATGAAGTCTTCAACCATAGTAGCAAGGAAAGAAAACACAAAATATATGAAACCCAAAAAATTTCAAATGCCCAGAAGCTAAAGGGAAAAGATAACTGCGGTCAAAAAATTAGGAGGATGCAAATGAAGAAATGGTATGCAATCTATAAGGAATGCCTGCAAATCACGACCACAGGTTCTCCAAGTGAAATAAACAGAAGCTGAAGGAGGAAATACAAACCCTCAGCTAGAAGAAAAAGACTAAAGGGTTTCAATGCCTTTGAGCTTCTGTAAAGAAAGATAGGTACAAGAGTATAGCCCATAGCCATGATCGAAGA
Source organism: Sequoia sempervirens (assembly GCA_007258455.2). Taxonomy (NCBI): domain Eukaryota; kingdom Viridiplantae; phylum Streptophyta; class Pinopsida; order Cupressales; family Cupressaceae; genus Sequoia; species Sequoia sempervirens. Next base: position 2,871 of record VDFB02370327.1, on the reverse strand, counting down.
ACATATAAAAATGGCCAAATGTTTGGTATAATCTACAAAAAGGAGAAAAAATAAGAAAGTGTAATAATTTCTCTGTGAATGGAGCTCAAATTTGATTTTTTCCCTTATGGAAAAAGAGGTAGAATGATTAAATGCTTACCTAGGAATTGAAAGAGTCTTTATCTGTCAAAATGATGAAGAAAAAGTCTTTGTAGTTGCAAAAATCCATACTAGAAGCCCTTGACCATGAAGGAGTCTTAGAGATCAAGAAAGAAACAAATGAATAAGGAAAGTAACATATGTTGCGGCCTATAAAGCCTTAAAACATTAATTCAAGGGTTTTTATTCGAAGAAATACTTCCATAAAATGATTTCCCTGCATGTTCATATAGAAAATCAATAGATGCTTGAAAATACAGCTCTAGAAATCCACAAAGAAGTCTTCCAATAGAGTTCCAAACCCTCATTGTGTCGGCGATGTTTGAGCTTATTCTTGAAGCTTCAATGATGTGAAATGAATTTTCTTTCTTTTGCTTTTGCTTTAGGGTCAAAACCCTAAGTTTGAGCTGATGATCATAAAATGGCATTTTTTCCATTGTTTTATTAAAAATGAAACACCAATTAATGTGCGACCCCATGGCTTCTTTGGGTTGAGGTTTAAGTGTTCATGCCTTAGGAATTTTGAATGCCTTTGTCAAGCCCTATATTGTGATATGTTTTAAGAATTTTGCATTTTTGCTTTTGAAAATTTAAAACATTTTTACTTTTTGTGATGTTTATAAATCACTTAAAGTATAAATGTTATTTTTAATGCAAAATGGGTGACGAATTATGCTTTCAAAACAAATGGAGGGAATATAGGGTAGGGTTTTTTTCAATTTGGAGACATTTGCCATGTTTGTAGGAGCATTTATGCACCTTGTTGGAGATTTTGCTGGAATCTAGGGGTGGTTTTGCATGCCTAGATGCTTGGCATGGTCAAAACCACTTTCCCCACATGTTGGAGACAGTTTTGGGGGGGAATCTAGTGCCTCATTTTTAGGCTTTTCTGGTGGATCCGACCCAAGGTAGTTGCTTGCTCCTATTTTGGTGCAACTACTTGGGTTGAGTTTTATATTCACTCTTGGGATTCATTTTGGGAGTTAGTTCTAAATTTGTAGATTTCTAGAGATAGTGATTCTACAGTCCTTCATCAAAATTCAACATTCTTTGTAACTCATCTTGTCATGTAAAACGGTGAGTACCTTGGATGTTAATAGTATTGAGTTATTTTCCCCTCTCATTACTAGCTTTCTTGTGTGCATTTCTTTATGGTGATTGATCGAACTGCTTGTGAAATCTATACTTTTTCCTTGTATTTTTGTCTCACTGAAAGTACCTTGTTGCAAGAAGATATATTACTTCAAGTTATAAGTTGTGTGTGAAAAAATGCAAAATTTCTAGTTGTGAGATATACTTTTCCTTCTAAGATTTTGTGTCAACACCCTCTTATAAAGTATTTATGTAAGCAATATGCTAAAATGAGTTGTGCAAGCTTCTTCTCAGCTATTAACTAAACTATGTAGCTAAACTGAGTTTGCATGTCTTTTAGTCAGTTTGGTGTATCACCATAGGATAGTAGTTTTCATTTTTATTTTAGAGTTACATCTTTCTCACCTTTTCCTCAGTAAAGAAAAATAATAATTTAGGTGATATCCAATAAGAACTAGCTTTCTCTGGAGGTCCCTTTTTTGCTATAGGTGACCCATAGCCTCATAAAATTTCCCATGTTTCACATGATTAGTTGTGTTAAGTTTCAGCTTGGGTGAAAATCATAGTGTTAATAGTTACGTAAATGGAAAGTAGCTAACCCTAGTTAAATTCTAGGTTCTTTTTTCCTACATAATAGTACCTATCCTATTTACGAACTAGAATTATGCAAAAGATAAGGGGTAGTAAATTTTCTACCACCCTCTTTGGGTAGCTCCAAGCCACAAGGATAACACACAATGAATTTGAAAGTCCATAGTTCCTCTTTGAGGACCTCTATCAAAATGGAGTATGAAAAATCAACGAGTTTCAATGTGAATAAGATTAAAATAATTATGTGGCCATACTTTCTATAAAATCAATTATCTCCATTAGAGCTCCTCATCTTGGTTTAAAACTTGGCTGGAGGGCCAAGTGAACCAGATCAACTTCTTTCCAATTCTGCCCATTCTAAACTTGAAGGAAATTGGTCTCTCTTTTATTTTGTAGCTACATAACTAGAGGTAGGATAATTTAGAGTACCCCCATTAATGCCATGACATCATCTTATTCCTTATTAAAACCTCACAAAATGAAAACCCTTATCAGAATTCAAAACATTGCATTCAAAACCATTTCATGGACTTAAGAATGATTTCAATTGAACTCACCATCCCTATTTATCACATTTACTAATTTTACTCATGATAATTTATTTTTTACTCATGTGAGGTATAATAATTACTATTTTTAAGGCATCATCAACACATGGGAGAACCACTGTGAATGTTATTTTGATTGACATTTGGCTTCATGCAAATTGTACTTTAGAGATTTCCTTGAGCATACAAATGATATGAAATCTATTCAAAATATTATTTCAATTGCAAATATTAAAGATCTCCCACATTTCAATGATGCAATCATAGCACAATAACATGTTATGTAACTTACAACAAAAGAATAAGTTCAATAGTGCAAACACTGTCAACCTTAAAAGTTAAGGAAATTTAAACAAAGAATGATCTCTTAAGGAGAAAACAATTCATAACTATAACATAAGATTTGTATTTATCATAAAATAGAGTTTACATGTGAAGTGACCCTCTAAGGTATTACCTTAATATAAAATGAGTTTACAATTTTACAACCATTATCACCATT
>VDFB02370326.1:0-21437 GCA_007258455.2 Sequoia sempervirens | reverse complement strand
TAACAATAATCAATGACCAAATTAATGACTAAATATACTACCAAATCGATCAATCAAAACAACCAATAAATGACTAAAAATGGTTTTCATAAATTTGGTCGCATTATAAATGACTGGAAATAAACTACTAATGATCATGTGACCATGTTTAGTCATTTATAAGCAGTTTTTTAGTATTTTTTTAAATCATATATTGTTGTTTTTGTACTAGTGTTAAGTCTATGACCAAATTTTTTGCATGTAAAAAATTTACGCAAGAAAAAGGTGGAACATTCTGACTCATTTTGCTTCTACATTCCATTTCATTATGTCCAAATCTATTGCAAGAATAACAACCACCATTAAAATATGGGTACCTTTATGCATTTGGTTGTCTGACCAGTGGTCTTCTAGTTTCATTCCTTTGATTCTGGATCTACTTGCAATTGTTCTTCTTGTCTTCAACATTTGATGTCTGATATGATTTTGTACTCTCACCCATTTCAAATCCTAAACCTTCTTTATCTTTAGAGCATTTCTGATTTACAATGATTTCATCAAGCTTTGTAGAACTCATCTTGAATTTGTCTTCCTGACTCCTTGCTTTTTCTAGATCTGATCTTAGGTTTACTACTTGCTCAAGCCTTGTACATTCCTTAATTTTTTTTTTCACCATTTATTTTAGACATTCCTCAACTCTTTTCTTTTCTTCAACTTGCACCTTTAAATCGGTGATAGTTTTATTTTCTTGCCTCAATTGTTCATTGACTTTCTTATCCCTTTCTCTGAACTTCTTAATTTTCTCCCTCAATTTTCTGATGCATTCATTTGCTTCTTTGACATTTTCTTTAAGATCTTTGTTTTCTCCTTTAGTCCTTTCCAAATCTTCAAGGGAAAATATGAGTTGTCCATCTTTTTCAAGCATGCAATCTTCTTCTATTAATCCAACAACAATAATCTCTTCTGAAGGTGATGCAAGACCATCCAGGGTGAAGAGCAATCTTGCATCATCAAATTTTGTGTTTGTTTATTTCAATAAGGGCTAAGTTGGATGAAAATTCACTAAGTATGGAAAACTGTAGAAGTTCGAGCCTAAGTGGAACTAATTTCGTCATTCGGTGTTGGTCAACATACTCATCGGCGAGACAAAGATAATTCATTGGGATCTTTTTTCAAGTCCCATTGACATATTGATGGTGGGGTGACAGTGAAAGTAACATTTTGGTAGGATGACATTCTTTGTCCCTCTGATGGGGCGATATCGATGTGAGGTTCTCTCATCTATGGGATGAAATTTTGTCCCTCCAACAGGGAAATATCGGTGTGAGGTTCTCTCATCGACGGGATGACATTATTTTTTCCTTTGATGGGGTGATATCGATGCGAGGGTCTCTCATTGGAAAGATGACATTCATTTTCCCTCCAACAGGGTGATATCATAGTGACTGGAGTGTTTTGGTGTGACATTAGAGAAGTCCCTATGATGGCTTGACAAAGTGGTGGCATCTGCATGCATCAAGGAGAGACTTTCATTTTGACGAGATTCAACGATGAGGAAATGATAAAGGGTTGACTAAATGGTGAGTTGCGAAATAGATGAACCTAGTAGTGACACATGGCACAATAACATTCATCAATTCACATCATTGTTGCTAATCAACTAGGTCAAACAAATGATTGGAAAACTACTTACCAGAGAAGGAATGAGAATGCAGTCACAAAATTTTATGTAACTTCCTTGAGAATATACATGGATACTACGACATCATCAGGCAAGGGGGAAAAATAGCAGAACGACAAGGGAATATCCAAAAGAGGGCAAAGAAAAAAGGCTAAAGTTTCGATGTGTAAGAAACTCATATCTACACTTAGCAGATGAATGCAATAAGCTACCCATGAGATGACATGTAACTCTATAATGTCATTCCAGTAATAAAGATATTTTTTTTTGTGCAAACCTAGTTGTTTATGCTATTCTAGCTTGCAAGGGGAGTCCCCTTCACCAAGTGGTATTAGAGTAGGAGTTCTTAAGTCTGTAACAAAGTGTCAAATGTGAGGCAGTTACACCAGGACCTGTGAGTGTGGGATAAGAATGAAATGCCTCCAAGAATGGCCCAGCATGGTAGAGGTAGAGGCAAAGGCACTGGAGGAAGAGATCCTCCTAGAGATAAACGTAGAGTAGTTAGAAGGTAACTAGAGAACCTGTGGGATGAGGTTCAAAGAAGAGATATACATTAAGAGAGAGAAGATAGTGAAGATGAGACTGAATAGGAAATAGAAGAGGAAGAACATGATTTGATGAAATCTTGGGGAATTGAGGTTGATGAGAGCGATATCCAGTATTGGGAAGAGACCTAAGATGGAGGTTTCAACTTTCAATAGAAGTTTGAATCCCAAGGAATTGATCGATTGGATCAATGATATGGAGGAATTTTTTGAATTTGAGGAGATTGACGATCCACATAGAGTGAAGTTTGCAAAGAAAAACCTAAAATTTCATGCAAGTATATGGTGGAAAGAGGTCTAGCTTGAAAGAGGAAGACAAGGGAAGGATAAAATTTCCAGATGGGACAGAATCAAGGAAAAATTGAAGCAATTTATTCTAGTTGATTATGAGTTGGAGGTGCTCAAGAAGATGAAAAATTTGAGAAAAGGAACAAGGATGGTGAAGGAGTACACAAAAGAATTTCATAAGATCTTTATTAGAACAAGAAATTCTAAAGTGAACAAGGAGAAGGTAGTCCATTACATTAATGGGTTAAAGAAAAGAATATAGGAGGAATTGGAATTAGTAAGAATGTACACCATCGAGGATGCATATCAGTTTTCATTAAAGGTGGAAGAAAGGTTGAACATAAAATTTGAGCATAAGCAGAAAGGGAAAAGAAAAAGTTATGTGTAGCAAAAAGAGGATAAGCAACAGATTAGAGACATCAAGGAAAATAATGGTGAAAGAGGTGAAATCTCAAACAAGTTTCTTGAGTAGAATGATAGAGGTAGAGGAAGATTTGGATGAGGACCAGGAAGAGGAGGTTTCCAAGGAACCTATTTTCAATGCGAAGGACATAGGGCCTTTGAGTTTCCTCAACACCAAGGGAAGAAAAATAGAAGACCTAAAGGTAATGCCTAAGTTGCACATGTGGATGAAGATGCCTAGTCCGCACATTCTGAAGAAGCTGAAGGGTGAAAAGCCTTGATGGCTAGGAAAGCTTGGTTGAAGGAAGAGAATGAACCAAAGAAAAGGAGGAGTTTGTTTAGAACAAGATGCAAATGTAAAGGTAAAGTTTGTAATGTGATTATCAATGGTGGTAGTGCTGAAAATCTTGTTTGTGAAGAAATGGTGAATAAGTTGCAGCTACAAAATAGAAGGCACCCGCAACCCTATAGTATTGCTTGGTTGCAAGATGACGGTAAGGTTTTGGTGCATGAACAATGCCTGGTAAGCTTTAAGATTGGTAACTATCATGACAAATTTTTGTGTTATGTTATGCCTATGGATGTTTGTCACATGTTGTTAGGCAAACCTTGGCAGTTTCAAAAGAAATCAATGCATGATGGGTATTCTAATACCTACTATTTGATGAAAGCTGGAGTCAAACATAGGCTGGAACCTTTGAATAAAGGAGAGGAGAAAGTATGCAATAATGCTTGGAAGTGCTTGCTTAATGGAGCTAAATAATCAATTGAAGAGGATGAGGATGAAGACTGTGATTTGCTAATGCAAGTTGCAGCCCTGTTGATTGTGTTCAAAAGGGATAAAGTGAGAGTTTCATTGGAGAAAGGACAAGTAACAACTATTTTTTCTAAAAATACTATTGTTGGTTTATGTGAGTATGATGGGGCTTGTGTAGAAGAGGATATCGGAGAAAAGGGTACAATAGAAAATGAAGGCATTAAAATTGTAAGTAAAGAAGGTGGGAAAATGAATGTTGATTTGTTTACAAAGGTTCCCTTTGCATCCATTGATAGTTCCTCGTCTAATAAAGAGGTTTGTGTGGATGATAGTTTATTTCCCAATGACAGTGAAGACTATTATGATTGTGCTATGAACATTGATCAGGTTACAAAGGAAAGTACTAGCAAGGATGTGTATTTTAATGCCAACGCTAAACTTTTAATTGAAAATTTCTTCCTAGAAGATGTAGGAAGGGATGAATACTTGGAAGTAGTGGAGATTAAGAAAGAAGTGATTGTTGTAGCAAGAGAAGAGGTAATGCTTAAGTTTCCTTATTTTACCAAAGAGGATGAATTTAATGATTTTGATTTCCCAGCCTTTCATAGTGCAAATTAGTGGGAATTAAAATTTTTGAAACGAGGAAGGAAGAGGGCAAGAATGAAGGATGACGAGGACATTAAATTGACGAGGTAGGTTCATAAGGCCATTCAACAGGATAAGATGAATTTAGGTGGATCTAGGACAATTATAGGGTCTACAAATTTTTATGAGTCCAACTCGTGAAGCATTTTCAAATGACCTCGAGTGTCTAATGCAAGAGCATCTAGGGCAAAGAGAAATCTTGCATCATCAAATTATGTGTTTGTTTGTTTCAATAAGGGTTGAGTCGGATGAAAATTCGCTTATGGAAAACTGTAAAAATTGAGAGAGTACAAGGTGTAGACACCTAAAATGGTCCGAGAATCTAATTAATTAAATACCTAATTTATTTGATTAATTAATCTTAAATTCATTTCTCCACTTAGTAAATAAATAGAACACATTTATTTATATTAAGTTCATTATTCTTCTTATTTTCTCTTAATTAAATAAACAAAATTAAAAACTTTGTTTTATTTAATTTAATATTTTTATCATATTATTTTCTTCTAATTAAATAAACAAAATTAAAACTTTGTTTTATTTAATTATTACTTTTATACTTATATCTTAAATTAAATACACAACTTAAATAATTTGTGTATTTAATTACCTCATCAATATTTCTTTTCTTAATTAAATAACAAAGATATTCTAAAAATCTTTTATTTAATTATCATTTTCTTTGTTTTTAATTAATAAACAAACCCTATGTTTGATTTATTAAATTGGTTCATCCTTCTTTGCTAAATTAAATAAATTAAAATTATTTAAATTGATGCATAAATCATATTCCTTTAATCACTCACCAATAAAATTAGATTTTTGAAATCTAATTAATTCTACTATCATTCACAGGAAGAGCTTCGGGGACAAACCTGCAGGAAATCCACTAAATCTTCTTTCAACAATCTTTCCTCTCATCTTTCTTGGTGTTTTCATGGGGAGAAACAATCCTCCATGATCAGCTCCACCTTCTCATCTCATGCCATTCAATTCTCCAGATTGAATCCTAGCCTTTTATCCTGTATCCCTGTACAAATGTGCTGCCATGAAAGCTATAAATACAGGTCTTTGGCTATAGGAAATGGATCCTAACTTGTGCAATTTTACTCTGTAGGTTTTCTAAGCATCCAAGAATTCGAGCAATCAAGCATTCAAGCATTTGGTACCATGGCTGCCATTACAAAGAGTTTTATTATTTAATCATATAGGAATAGAGATAGTTTGAATTCCCTATTCTCTAAGTGTCATTTCAACAATCTACATTTTCTAAAAATCGAGAGCAAAGCAGATTAGGAGAGATCTTTAGAGTTAGAGAGCAATAGAACAGCTTCAGAGGTTCCTGCATTTAAAATTGATTTAAATTCTCTTGAATCTTTGCTATTATGTCTTATTTAGAAGTGTAGAAGCATTCTAAGTTGTTTATCACATTCTTACACTTCCATTTTGGCACCCACCATGGGGCATAACCCCATATTCTGCAATTTTTTTGTGAAAATTGTCTTACAGGTATCGGCGTGTTTGTTTTAGCGGAACCATGGTTTTTTATAGCGCGCCGGCTGGATCCTGTAGCGCCTTGGAGGAAAACTATAGCACGCAACACAACTATTTTAGCACCTCAACTGACTATTTTAGTGCCTCAGCACAATTCTACAATGCCTCGGGGCTCTGTTTTAGTGCCTCAGAGCTCTGTTTTAGCGCCTCAGGGCTCTATTTTAGCGCCTCAGATTTAGTGTTTTGATAGTCAATCTTAAAATGGCCATATCTTGGTCATACTGATGTCTTTTTCGATACTTTTTTTTTTTGAAATGGGGTATAATTTCATAAGATATGCAATGGTGTAGGTATTTATCACTTTTTGTAGAGTTAAAATTTTCAATTTTACATTTAAAGTCAAATCACATTGTAACTTGGTCTAAGGTTTAGGGTTTTCTTGCTTAATCATTCATCTAACCCTTATATCTTCTTATTTATTGATCTTATCTAACATTTGGAACATTTACATAGGTTTTAAGAAGAAAATGGAGCATTGAAGTGAAAGAAAGAGCATTTGATATTCATTGTAATAGTGTTTTCGAACACTCATGGGAAAATAACCCATCATATATTTTGTTTCATTCCTACTTTAGGACCAAATAGCATCGATAAAAATGTATCCTTTTATCTGGATCCGATGCATCCATGGCCAGATTTTGTTCTTTGATCTCTTTTTCCTTAAAATTTATCAATCCTAGGACAGAAAATGGGTTAAAATTTATCAATCCTAGGATAGGAAACAGATAAAAATTGATAAATCCTAGGATAGAAACTTCATTATTTCTTATGGGATTAAAATTGAACATCATGCTTTTTATGGAGCAATATCTCCATATACATTAGATAATTTGTCTTTTGGGTTTTAAAAAGTGAACAACTTCTTTGCTGTGATTAGGTGATAGGTTTATGCTCTCCCCTTGACTGGGTGCATCAGAATACCAAACTCACTTTTACTTTGTGCATTTTCAAGCTTTCATTAAAACCTTTAGACAGGCCTGCCGTAGTGGGAAAAAGTACTCACCCTATGGGAACGACCTGAGTGGGGATAGTCAAAAGCCATGGCATTCCAACCCACTTTAAAATTTATGTGAATCTAGAGAAACCCTTTTTCAACGGAAGTGTGTAGGATAACCATCCCCAAAATATTTGTTCTAAAGATTGGGAGGTCTCTCGAGGGAGTTTATCCATTTACCACTCTGAACGGAAACCCTATCTAAGAACCTAGAAATAGAAGCAAGCTTGTTAGTTCCTGAACATTGTAATACTCGGCAGTGTAGGGGTGGGGAAGAATCTACCCTCAAGCACTCACCATATAATTGCCAAGGACTGTTTGCTCAGGGGATCCGGTATCCACTTCCATCACTCTGAGTACGCACCTGGAAAAGATAAAAAGATAAGCACCCTCTAGGGGGTGACATGGCTGTGTGAGTCGACACAATTCCAAGCTATGGGTCGTTTGAGTATATAATGATGACCTTTTGTCTCTAGGAGTGAGTCTATCTGAATTCTCTTATTTGTTATAAACTAGTGAAAATCAAGAAGAACCATGTTTGGTTCTTGAACATACACTCTTTGTTTAAGAATTTAGGATTTAATCAACAACAGTTCTATTTTTGCTTGCTATGTTTTCTTGTCATTAAAACAGATAAGATCATCCCAAAAAGAAACACAAACCACCATGGCTGAAATAGAGGAGGATCAATTGAATGCTTTAGCTTATCAACTAAAGAACCTTCAACAAGAAATCTGGGAAACAACCACAAAGAGATATCTAATGCCAAACATCTACCCATATCCTCTTGACCAAACAATGAACATGAGACCTTCTTCACCAACAACTCCATCATCCAAGTTCAATATCTTTGAATTTTTCCAAAATTTCAATAAGCCCAAATCTCAGTCCTCAAATACAAATGATATTGAACAATCTTATCATGTCACGCATTTATCTCCATCCACCATAAGCCAAAATGAACCTCAAGATTCTTTCACCCAAGTTAACAATTCCATCCAATCACCTTCTTCTATCATATCCTCAACATCCAATGATTCATGTCAATCTCTCAATCCAAAGCATGCTAGCATAGACTCCCCTACACATCAAGGTCAAGATATTCTTTCTACTCCATCCAATGATTCCACAATCTCACAAAATCTTTCAATCTTTGATCAAGATCCCATTTCTCAAGAATCTTATGATGATCCCCTCCTTTCACTTTTCATCCAAAATAATTCATATCTATCACAAGAGACAAGTATCCTTCCAAATTCTTCTTCCAAATCATCTAATCAATCCATACCATATCATGATTCTATTGCCTCACAAGATCATGCTAGTTCTTCAATCCTATCTAATGATTTCTTACCAACTAATTATCAAGACATGCTTTCTACATAATCTAATGATTCCCTTCCTCATCAAGATCAAGATATGCTTCCATTCAAGGATGCCCTTTCATCCCATGAAGATGTTTATCCTTCTCATGATCAAGATATGTCTTTCATACCACCTCATGATCCTTTTCCAAGTCAAGATCAAAATATCCCATCATCCCCATGTCAAGAGCCTATCACACCTATTCAAGCTATCCATGAACCCCATACCTATAAATTTGGATCCTCCACCTTTATCCATTCTAGTTTACTTCCAACACCTAACCTCTCATCCATATCATATCCTCCCCAAAATGGACTTGCATCTTGTTTCACAAACAATACATATCCCATTGGCAAACGGATGTGTCAAAGTATGAACTACAAAGGCAAAGGATTAGGCATTCATGAACAAGGTATCCTAGAACCCCTTTTTATTCAAAAACACCCATATCACCATGGCCTTGGTTATATACCTAAGTGTTCTAGTCCATCAAACCTACCATCTATCCTAGGTTCTCATCTTAGTCCATCAAACCTACCATCTATCCTAGGTTCTCATCTTAGTCCATCAAACCTTCCATCTATCTTAGGTCCTCATCCTAGTCCATCAAACTTTCCATCTATCCTAGGTTCTCATCTTAGTCCATCAAACCTTCCATCTATCTTAGGTCCTCATCCTAGTCCATCAAACTTTCCATATATCCTAGGTCCTCATCCTAGTCCATCAAAATCTCCATCTATCCTAGGTCCATATCCTATTCCTCAAGAACAACAAAGGCACACATCTTTGATGCCCTTTCAAAATTCTACCCACATTCACTCATCCATAATACCTTCATACCATTCATCTCAATTTTCCCCTCCCATTGCTTTTGAAAGCAATTTGGGTGCCAAATATCAAAAGCTTCTATATCAAAATCCACATGTATCAAAGGGTCAACATGTCTCCTTGAAGAGACATGCAAAAACAAAAGAAAAATTGATCCAAAATCAAAAGAAAATTTCAAAAGGTCACAAAGGCCCATCAAAGCAAGAAGGAAATTTTCAAAGAACACAAAGGTCCATAAATCAAAAGAAAATTTCAAAATGCCACAAAGGCCCATCAAAGAAAAAAGGAAATTTTCAAAGACCACAAAGGTCCATAAATGAAAAATTTTCAAGGCCACAAAGGCCCACTAAGCAAATATCAAAGTCAAAAATCATGTGGATTCCTAAAAGTCTCATAGAAGCAATAAAATCAAAATTGGCATCCAAATTTTCTTATCCAAAAGCTTCCTCCAATCTTCCATATAATAACCTATCACTTTCCAAATCCATTCTTCCTCCATCACTCCACCATCCTTCAAGGTGTGTGCCAATGTTGAGCTTGTCATCCTTTCCATCTATCCATTATCCAACATTCATCCCCCATCATTCCCCTTTAATCCAAACCTTTGCATAAATCCTTAGTCTCTTCCATCATACCATTAATCTACCAGCATTTATGAGTCTAATCCCCATTGCCATGGTTAATTAAAGGGATAATTGGTTGTGAAACTCAATGTTAAAGTCCTTCCTCCATCTCCCTATCATCCATATCCTATCTTACATATTCCTCTTGCACTCTACACTTAGGGCCAAGTCTCATCCATCTTATCATTCATGGTCATTATCCTTTCTACGCTCATTCCTTACATTTCCACTTTTGATCTTGATAAGGTTAAGAATCTTCTTGAACATCATATATGCTTATCCTATATTCTTTATCCATATCTTTCGTACCATATCTTTTATCTCATCCATATTCCATCATTCTTAGTACTAGATACATCCTTTCTTTTCATCCTTGGTTTTGATGAGGAATGGGGGCAAAGCACTTGGTCCTTGTGTATATATCTTGTCTAGCTGATCTTGATCATCCCATTCATTATCGTTATCCTTGCATTATTCCATTCCATATCTCCTAGCTTATCAAAATCCATGTCATCATGTCCCTTTGCAACCTTGAATCTTATCATGCAAATCATATTTGAGCCTAGCTGTAAAACATTATCCAATCCTCATATCTTTTGTCAATCAAACGTCAACAATCATCAATCTTTTTGTACTTAGAGGATATCAGTAATCCTAAGTACTTATCATCATCATGCCTTATGGAATCAATCATTCTTGGCATATTAATCAATCAACTATTGTCATCTTTCAACAAGAGATATGTTGCTTGTGTGACATGTTTTGCAGTGACTTTCATTTTGATCTATCATTTATCCATGGTTGCATTACCTCTATTGTGGTTCATCTTGTTCCTTCAATCGGTCATACCATCTCATTCCAAATCAAATATCTTAAAAATCCAAAAACAAAAAAAAAAAGGACACAATAAAAACAGGGATGAAAACCTCGCAAATGTGTGTTACTTGTGATTTCACCGCCTTCTTCTATCTATTAGGTACAGTTTTGTTATGATTGTTTCCTTCCATATCATCTCCATCTATCATTTGGGAAAATCATTATCACTATCCATATCATAGCAAGGATATCATGTTTTACCCTAGGTTGGGGGCAACATCCTAGTGTTATTTGGTACAACGGACTTTCAACTTAAATGGAAAGACAATCAAACATGACAACACCAAGTGACAAATACTTGAAAAGTAATCAAAAACATCTAAAATCCATCAAATCCAAAAATCAAAAAATCCATCAAAATCCATCAAAAACTTAAAAAATCAAAAATCCATCAAAATCCAAAACACGTAAAATCCTAAAATCTATATGAAAACATCTACAAAAACTCCAAAACACAAAAATAGTATTCACATTAGGTCAAAATGGAGTTTGTGTCAGTCGAACTACGTGATCTATGCATGTATAACGTAGGCAAGACTAATATTTGATCAGTCCCCGAGAACCCTAGGATAGGTCTTTAGGTTACATCATTTGGTCGAAGATCTAAGAATATCATGCAAACATCAGCACATGCATTTCAACATCGATGATCTAATCTGAATAATGATTTGAAAATACTTTAAGTAGGTTTTTAATTGTTGATTTTATCATTTGCTTATCATTTCTTTAGAGCTACTCGATGATGTATTGAACTAGAGAAGCAAGGAAGGAGAATGATACTTTTCTTTGTTTTCTGTTTGTGAGTTAGTCATTATTATTTTTTTGTGAATTGTCGTGGGAAGTGCTCTACCAAGTATCATGGATGACATTCCGATTCACTTAAGAAAATGATTAATTCTTGTCTGTTTACGCAAGAAATGCTCAGGTCATCATTGGTCTATCTTATACCTTGATGCTTGTGTTCGCTTGCAATATCAAATATCATGAAAGAAATACTCAGGTCATCATTGGTCTATCTCATATCATTGATGCTTGTATTTTCTTTCAACATTTTTAAAAGCTCAGTGATGATACAAAGCAAAATCAAAAGATTATTGAAATGACACTTAGAATTGCATGGTTAAAATAGATTGCATCCATATTAGTCTTGCATATGCATTTATAGATTGTTTCAAAAGCTACCAAATTTCAATCTCAAAAGCTACACGTATTCCATCTCTACATCATATCACCATCTCTTCAACATTTCTTAGGATATCATCTCTTTCCGAATCATTTTCTTTCATTTCAGTCATCTCAAATTCCATCCAATCTTAATCTATTAATTCTAGCACAAATCATTTAATCACATCCTTGGTTTTGTTCACAACCTTGTTACAAGCCTTTATCCAATTATCATCATCATCATCATCATTGGGATGTATCCTTCCCTATCATTTTGTGTTGTTTTGGGATGTATCCTTCCCTCATCAACAACACTCTTATCATCATCATCAATCAATCTTGGCTTGCAACTTGACCAAGGAAACATCACATTTATCCTTGAATCCATTTGTGCTTACTTTTCATCTTCTCCTTTCATTATCTCTTCCTCATCCCATCCTCTAGCCTATTCATCATTTTGCATCATCAAGTCTCAGTACATTAATCACTCCTATACTAGGGCATATCATATCAATCAAAGAAGTCAAACTATTATGTTTAATCAAATTTGAATCAGTTTCTGGTGAGACTTTCGATCAAATCTTAGAGCATCTATCATTGATCCTGCCTATCATGAGGTCAATTATCAATCTATCATTGATCCTCACTCTATCATGAGGTCAATCAATATCAATCTATCATTGATCCTCACCTATCATGAGGTCATTTATCAATCAATCATTGATCCTCACCTTATCATGAGGTCAATCAATCAATCAATCATCGGAATCTCGTACTTATCATGAGATCAATAATTTTAATCTTATCAGATCAACAATCAGCTAACATGATCATCAATCATCATCATAATCAACTGAGGAATCAATATTTTTATCAGAGATAAATCGCTTTCTCTTATCATCAACCATCATCATAATCAATCAAAAATTCCAAAATTCATCAATTTATCTCGTGGGGTATATATCAAGCATTACTTCAAAATTCAACATCTCTGGGAAAATCAAAAGCATATTTTAAACTTTTCACACACCGGTGAAATGAGGTAGTTCATTCTTTGAAGCAATGCTAAACACATCACTTCAAAGATGGCAAAATGTAGACACCTAAAAATGGTCCGAGAATCTAATTACCTAAATACTTAATTTATTTGATTAATTAATCCAAATTATTCCATTTAGTAAATAAATAGAAACATTTATTTATATTGTCTGCTATTAATTTTCTATTTCTTCCTCTTAATTAAATAAACAAAAATTAAAAAACTTTGTTTTGCAAGTATTTAATTATTACTTCTTTTATACTTCTATCTTAAATTAAATACACAACTTAAATAATTTGTGTTATTTAATTACCTCATCACATTTCTTCTTAATTGAATAAAGATATTCTAAATTTTTTTATTTAATTATCATTTTCCTTTTTAATTTAATAAACAAACCCTATAGTTTGATTTATTAAATTATTCATCCTCTTTTGCTAAATTTAAATAAATCAAAAATATTTAAATTTATGCATAAATCATATTCCTTTTATCACTCACCAATAAAATTAAATTTTCAAAATCTAATTAATTCTACTGTCATTCACGGGAAGAGCTTCGGGGACAAACCTACAGGAAATCCTCCCAATCTTCTTCCAACCACCTTCCCTCTCATCTTGCCTGGTGTTTTCATGGGGAGGAACAATCCTTCATGATCAGCTCCACCTTCTCATCCCATGCCATTCAATTCTCCAAATTGAATCCCAGCCTCTTATCCCGTATCCATGTGCAAATGTGCTGCCGTGAAAGCTATAAACATGTGTCTTAATAATGTGAAATGGATCTTAACTTGTGCAATTCATCAGAGGGTTTTCCAAGCATTCATCCAACATTCATCAAGTATTCAACATTTACAGTCATGGCTGCCATTACAGTAGATTTGCATATTTAAAATCATATAGAAATAGAATTAGTTTGAATTCTCATTCTCTAAGTGTCATTTCAATAATCTATTAGCTTCTAAAATTTGAGAGCAAAGTAGATTAGAGAGATCTTTAGAGTTAGAGAGCAATAGGACAGCTTCACAAGTTCCTCGTGATTTAATTGATTTAAATTTCTGAATCTTTGCTATTATGTCTTATTTAGAAGTGGAAGCATGCCTAAATTGTTTACCTCATTCTTACACTTCCACAAGGAACCAATTTTGTCATTCAATGTTGGTCAACATACTCATCGGCAAGACAAAGAGAATTCATTGCGACCTTGTTTCAAGTCTCATTGACATATCGATGGTGGGGCACCAATGAAAGGATATGATGGAGTTACATTGATGTGATACTAACATTTCGGTAGGATGACATTCTTTGTCCTTTTGATGAGGCGATATCAGTGTGAGGTTATCTCATTGGAAAGATGACATTCTTTGTCCCTTCAATGGGTCAATATCGGTGTGAGGTTCTCTCATTGGCAGGACGACATTATTTTTCCCTCCGACAGGGTGATATCGGTGTGAGGTTCTCTCATTAGCTAGACAACATTCTTTGTCCCTCCAACGAGGCAATATTGTAGTGACTGGAGTGTTTTGGTGTGACATTGGAGAAGTACCTTTAATGGCCCAAAAAAGTGGTGATGTCTACATGCATCGGGGAGAGACTTTCATTTCAGTGAGACTTAATGATGAGTTCCTCTGATACAACGATAAGGAGGTGGTGACAGAGGGTTGATTGAATGGGAAAACCTAGTAGTGACACATGGCATGGTAGCATTTTTCGATTCACATCATTGTTGCTAATCGAATAGGTGAAATAAATTTATGGGCATGCAATGAATTATTGGAAAACAACTTATTGGGGAACGAATGAACATAGTCACGAAAGTTTATGTAACTTCTTGGAGAATATACATGGATACTAAGACATCATCGGGAAAGGGGGATAGATAGAAGAATGACAAGGGAATGCCCTAAAGAGGGCAGAGAATGCAGGCAGAAAATGAAGGCTGAAGTTTCAACATCTAAGAAACTCAAATCTACACTTAGCAAATGAATGCAATAAGTTTCCCATGAGATGGCATGTAACTCTATAATGTCATTCCAGTAATAAAGATAATTTTTGTTGTGCAAACTTGGTTGTTTATGTTGTTCGAGCTTGCAAAGGGATTCCCCTTCACCAGAAGGAATAGGTAGTCTTCTAATAGTCATGCGTTCAACCTCCAATACCTTCCCCAAGAAGTTAAGCTCCTTCCAAGGAACCAAGCTCTGATACCAATTTTTTAACACCCAAAATACAAAGAGGGGGGGTGAATCAGTATTATCTTAAACCATTCCAACATTTAAACATTCAATCCACTTAACATATTCAATTAAAATAAATGAAAGAAATAATGAAACATCCAACATCACATAACACATGAACACAAATATTTTTACGTGGAAAAATTAAAATGGGAAAACCATGGTGAGGATTAGCTCACAACATATTATAACCAGTTATAGCATATTTACATAAGTGCTCATTGTAGGTGTACTCACTGTCCACTAAGAAAAAGAGATAGAAGAAATTTTGTGGCTCACAGCCTAGATTGAACTATTATAATTGCATCTATCATATGCATGAGATACAATCGCAATGAAGCTCAATAAACTAACTTTACACCATTCATCTAATTATGATCTAACACTCTATTTTCCTCTACAATTGCATCACTCTAATATTCTGCTCAACTTTCAAAACTTAAATTCACATTGTATTCACTCAATTTGCATCATTCAAATCACTCTTTTTTTGTACATTCATCAAAACACTGAAACTGATCTAGCTTATATATTTGCTTCAAACATAACATTAATTAGCTCGGCCTAATTAGATGTATCATACAAAATATACAATATATGATTTGTTAGCTCAAATCCTTCCACACATGCCTCACACCAAGATTCAATCCTTAAAACAATTTTAAATAGGTCGGCATGGACCTATAATAGCTCCCACATAATTCTGCAATACTTACCTTCACATACCTTCACACCTATTAGGTTGGCACTACAAAAGACTTAATATGAAAATTTTTCAACTACATACCCATATTTGGACACACGATCCTCAAAATATTGTGTCATCTAGAACACACAGTCTATTGACATCTATCAACATCTCCTTAAACCCACAAAACCAAAATCCTATCTATAGAGAAGTGTGGACTCTCGAACTCATATGTGTTGTATAGGAAATGACTATAACTTGCAAACCAAACTTTTGTCATTCATAACTTTCAAACCAAAAGACAAAACAAGATGGAGTTCTAGAATTAGATGCTTTTTGGACAATCAAAAACATTATGCTAGAACCAAAAATAGAAATTTCAATTCGCGGACCAATTCGGACCCAAAAACTGGATGCTTTGTTACATAGAATTAGCAGAATTGACACTTAGTCAATTTTCATCACAATTATCTTCATCGGATCAAACCTTCTTGCAAAATTTTCTTCCACAAACATCACATAAAATGATAGAATCAACCAAAATGAACTACACCATGATCTCCATATCAAGATACAATGTTGACATCAATGACAATATTGCAATGCATAATAGTATACCTTGTGCTTATCCCTTATGCTCATGTTGCCTACAACTGCATCAATGAAAAAATCCTCATTCTTCCAACATTATGTACATAATAAAAGAGGTGACCTTTCTACATGTTTCCTTTCAATCTATAATTTTTATTATGTGTATTAGATAAAGTGTTATGTATTTCACTCTATTGCATTTGTAGACACCTAAATTTGACTAACTCGTTTCTTTGAAAAACGTCATATATTTCCATCATCATGTCTTATCAAATTCATCTTCTGATTTAATTAAATAATTTTATTATTTAATTAAATTAACATTATTTCCCCTTCATCCTAGATAGTTAAATAATTTATAATTATTTAAATTTCAAAATTTCCCTCACGTTCTACTTTTCTTAAATAATTTCAAGAATTATTTAATTAAATCCCCTACTTCATCATTTTTCTTATATTGATTAAAATAATTTCAATTATTTAATAAATCTACTAACTATTCCTCTCCTACAATTGATTAAATAATTTATCTTTAATTTATCCTTTTCTAAAATCATAATAATTGAATAATTATTTGTAATTATTTAATTAAACTAATTATTCTTCCCAACATTATCTTCTAAAAATAATTAAAATTATTTATTTTATTCATTTCCCCTTTACACATGCAATAATTAATTAATTAATTAACTTATTTTATTAATTATCCATGCATTTCCACCTCATTAGTCAACTCCCACTCACTTTGAGTTCACTCTTCAATCTATTCAGTCTAACTAACAGTCACTCATACTTATCTCATTAATCAATTCTCTTAAATAATTCATATGATCAATTAGCTCAAATCATGCAATCAGTTAACTCCTCATCAATTCCTCTCAAACATTCTCACCCATCAATCTCTTCAGTCTCCCTTTTGATCTCAACAGTTGATTGATATCACCTAAAATCTATAAATGCAACCATCATTCATCCATTATCTCTGTCATGCCCACATTTTAATGTGAATTTGACACAAACATCACCATTTTTTTTTTTAAACATAGGTTTGCAACACCATGTGCTCCCAACATGCCACCATTGCACAACACAACTACTAAGGTGTAACGTTATTTGACATGATTATATTAATGAACACATAATGCATAATTTAATTAATTGTAGCTTCGCATTGGTTGACTCCCTTAGTCATGTTTTATTTGATAGTCAACCTTAAACTCTTACATTTTTCTTGAGGCAAACATGTTGTTAATAGGGTCCCACCAAATAACTCTTCACTTAACTCTTAGTACTTGATTTTAATTTCCTTAAGGCACCATCATTTTCCCAACTTGTAAGAACCAATTTATGTTTAAAATAGTTAAACAATATTCATGAAGATTATGATAGAGAGTCTCAATGACATGAACATTTTAAATGTAACTCTAATTATTGCATCAAAATATCTTGTCGTAACCTTTAAATTTGTTCTCCTTGTTATCCATTATCGAGAGGCTTTTCTTCACTAATTAATTAGGCATGGTTTATTAAAGTTGAGCTACTCCACCTTTCGTCTATAATAGTTTTACAAATTTTAAATTATTATTCTACTCAGTATTTGGAATGACTATTAAATTATTTTCATAGGTTTTATATAATAATATTAAATAAAATGGTAAATCAATTAAACCATCAACACTTTTATATTGATAATAGTGCGGTTGAGAATGGTAAATTATTTCCAATTATACCACTACAAAATTATCTTATATACAAAACCTACATAATTCAATTAACAAACTTTATCCAAGTTTACACTAGTTCAAGTAGATTTAGTTGAAAAGAAAAAATTATACTTGGAAATAAATTCCTTTCTATCATTTAAATCAAGCTCCAATTCAATCTGTAATTATGAATTTAATATTTAGATAACTTGTTTTCTACAGATGCTTTTAATTGACCCATTATTTTAATGGTTAGAATAAATTTGTATTATGTCTTATCCAATCATTATAAAATATTTAAAATATAGTGCTTTAGGCTATCACCATTATTTTATTCTAATTCCAAATAATTTTACTTAAGGTCTATTAATAAAGTCAAATAAAATTTAAAACATAGTTTATCTTAGTTAGTGGAGAATTAAATTTAAACTTAACGACCATTTTAATATTTAACTTTCAATTCAATATTTAGTTATTAAAACCCCCAAAAAGAAAGACTTTAAGTTATCACTTTAATGAAGAGCTCCAATCCAATGGTTCCCACCATGGACATAATCACCATTAGTTTAGTTTAAACAAGGTTTTTAGATTAAACAAAAAGGTAATATGATGAGCATTATGATGAGATTGATTCTCAACCTTAGATTTTAGGGAAATCACTTTTGAAATCTTATCTAATAAGGAAAACATATTAAAATGCCCATCTCTTATTTTTCCACTTTTCCATTTTTCTTGATTGTAAGTTGAGTAATGGAAAGAGAATTTGATCATAATTGCAGTGTTTTAGAGAGAGGAAGAAAAAGAATGAAGAATTGGAGTTCATGCAAGTTCTTTTTCTTTGTAATTGTTTGATCTCTTATTTTTTCACTTTTCCATTTTTCTTGACGTGTTGAGCAATGGAAAAGAGGATTTGATCATACCTCGCAGGTTTTAGAGAGAGGAAGAAAAGAATGAAGAATTGGAGCTATGCAAGTTCTTTTCTTTGCAATTGGTTTGATGTGAGCTTACTTTATCTACTATTTTATTTTTAATTTTCTTTTCTACTTCACTTATGAATAATTTTTCTTTGTTGCCATGAAAACCTCATATATATATTGTCTCTCTAAATAAAACATTGATTCCACCTTGGTATTTGTTTATTTGTTCATTGTGGCATGATTTTTCTCTCTTTCCTCGTGATTTTTATTTTCTTCAACTCCAATGAGGGCAGTGTTCTTCCTGTTATGCTTGATTTTGTTTATGTTGTGACTTTGAACTTGGTTACTTTTGACCGCTATCTGTTAAGCGATGTAAACATTATATTTTGATGTGATGGTATTTTATCTAGATGTTATCTTTATGGCATGTTTTGGATTAATTTAGCAAATAATTGATTTAATGATGTTTTATGCTTGTGATCATATCATTGATGTTAGAATCGTCAGTTAGTAATTGTGTATTGGTGAAGGGGACAAGATTGTATCACTCGCTTGCGAGTGCCCTACGATTCTGAGATTTCCTCTTCACGGTGTGTTGATCATATTATATATCTATGCATGTTCGATGTACTCTTTGTTCGTAGGTTGATAGGTACATGACATTGACTCCACCTGGTTCACAGGTTTGAGCGTGTCCATTGACCAACGGAAATTGATTGGGAGATAGTAGCTAGGTTTTCCGTGCCAAGTCATCACCCTAGTCATAGTATGTTGTCGGGTTGTCGTCGGGTTTAGTTGTTTTGATTTGGTCCATTTCACTTTGAGTATTTATTTAATTGCAAATTATAGAGGTTATTAAATGGCTTGCGTAGTTAAATTGATGTTTAAATGTATTTATTTGCAATGTTGAAACGTCATTTATTTTATTGATTGATTTGATTTAATTAATAAAATTAGATTGAGTTTATTGATTTATTAGATTAAGGGTGATATATTAAATGTGATAGTTGTTTTGGCAATTATTGGATATTAAGATTTAATTAAAATAAAAATATAAATCATATTTGGATAGTCAGAGATAAATTAAAATAAATAAATAAATGAGAATGTGTTTTGAATTTCACTTTTGAAAATTATTGAGAAAGTAAATTCTTGGCAATTTGTATTCTTTTGTCTTAATGAATTTTGAAAAAAATGCATAACATTTCAATTAGAAATTAGAAATTTGTTTTAAATTTAAAAATGGAAATATCCTCCAAATTTTGCAATAAATTTAGTGGGTGGGGATATTTTAGGGGTTTGACCAATTTGGGGAAAAACTCTATTTTAGCAAATGTAAATGCATATAATTTTCAATTTCCAATTTGGAGAAAAGATTTCTTGGCTGTGGCTTTGCTTGGATTGGAGAAGCAATTTGAGACTCTTGCTTGAGCTGAATTCAAAGGAGTTGAAAACACCATTGAAATCTTCAAGCTTTGGAGGAAAAATCAGGTTCTTCCTTGTTTTTGGTTTTGTTTCATTTTTGAAAAGAGTTTAAATCCTCATTGTGCTATTTGGAGATCTTTGAAATGCTGTTTAAATTCAATAAAACCCATGAGAAATTGTTTCAAAACTTGCAAACTTTGTTGGAATTCTGGAAAAGAAAACAAAAACAAGAATCAAACAATGGAAAAATAGAATGAAAACCAAAAGAGATTTGTTGTCAAAACTGGGATTTAAACCCTGTTATTGTGTTAAAAAAATTCATTGTTTTGTTGCAAGATTTAGTTGGGCATCTGCACAATAAGACACTCAAGTATAGTTACAAATATGCTAGGTTTTCTTTTATTTATTTTTCTGGTAAATAACCCTGGTTTTTGTGAAGTTCTCTGTCTACATATTTTGTTGGGGAGTTTATTTTTTTTATATTTAAAAAAAAAGTTCATAATATTAAAATTTTATTTTTTTGGTTGTGGTGGGGAGGCATGGGAGCCATCCCCACCACTACCGCTGCTGTGGGAGGCGAGCCGTGTGTAGGGCACACAGGCCGCTGCCCTTAGGGAGGCAGACTGTGTGCAGTGCACACAGGCTACCGCCCGAAGGGAGGCGAGCTGTGTGCAGGGCACACAGGGCACCGCCCGAAGGGAGGCGGACTGTGTACGGTGCACACAAGCCGCCGCCCGAAGGGAGGCGAGCCGTGTGCGGTGCACACAGGCCGCCGCCCAAAGAGGCAGGGCGGCTTGCGTGTGCCCTAATTAGGGCTTCATTTCTTTAAAAGAAAATTCGTTGTTTTATTTTTTATTTTAAAATTTATTTATTTTATTATATATATTTTATATTATATATATTATATATTATATATTATAATATGTATATGTTATATATATAATATAATTTAATTTAAATAATAAAGTATTAGTTTTAATTAACTAGATTATAATAATAATATATTTTTATTTGGGACTTATTCAAATGGTGTTTAATTATTTAAAATAGGAATTTTTTTAATATGATTATCTCATTTGCATAGTTGAAATAAAAAGGGACTTTTCAAAAAGGTTTATTTAAAAAGGTGATTTTATAATC
>VDFB02370325.1:0-25098 GCA_007258455.2 Sequoia sempervirens | reverse complement strand
TAAAAAACACTTTAATCTTTCAAAACATCATCTTCATCACTTCTCCTTTTTTCATTTTCCCTTTGCCTTTTTTGTCCTTCGTTATCCTTTCACTTTTTGTGGTTTTCCTTCTTCGCTTCTCCTTCGTTTTCACCTTTACTTTCCTTCTACCTTTCGATTTTCTTTGTTTTCCTTGTTTTCGTTGTGCCTTCGTTGTCAATCGTTATCCTATTTCATATTGGATTGGTGTCAAATGTGCAAATGACCCTTTCCCAATCCTTGCTCAAAAACTGAAATGATGAGATGCAATGGTGATGAAGAGAAAAATTAGTTCTAAAACCAAGAGAGTGTCTTTTGCATGTAGATGTAGATGGATTTGATCAATAATGAGGTCTTTATTTATAGATTTTCTTGATGAGGGATTGGCCAAATGGGTGAATGTGGGACTAAATGTAAACCAATGAATGGAGGCCACTTGTCAAGTTGTGATAGGCTAAGGGATGTGCAAGATTTGGGAAATGTACCCAAGAGAGGGAGTTTCAAATTCAAATTTGTACAATAAATTTTGAGAGGGGGACATGAAAATGGGAAATTAATGAAATGTTGGAGGGGACAAGTCAACTTGTCATCATTTTCAAATTTGAAGGAATATTATGTTTTATGCCAAGTTGATGGAAAATAAGGATTTTGATAAATCAATAAATTGATTTATTTGTGCAAGTGGGATTATCTAGAGGATGTGAAATCTAAAACTTGTTAAAACCTCCAACACACATTAGCATGGTTAGTTTAAAACAAAGCAAATAACATCTCTATGAAATAATACATCAATGCTTCTCAAATGCAAACAAATGACAAAAAGTAAGCTAAATAAACTTATGAAAAACATGAAGTATGTTTATCTCATAGTGGATTGGTGCTATTGTGGAAAATAGCCCTTTCCCAACCCTTGATAGATAAGCTAGATGATGAAATTCCTTGAAGATGGAGTGATGGTGAGCAAAATCAGTTCTCTTGAAGAGAGTGACTTTACATGAATGATTGTGGATATTCTGGAGGATTTTTTTGATGAATGAAGCTCTCTATTTGTAGATTCTCAAATGCTAAGAGTGCTCATAAGAGAGAAATGTGGGATAAAAAACAAGCCAATGAAAAGAGGCCACTTGTCATCATGTCATAGGTTGAGGGATGTGCGAGATATGGGAAATGTGCCCAAGAGGGGGAAATTTCAAATTTGAATTTGAGACTTAATGCTTAGTTTGACCTTTGCAAGGGACATGTAAGAGACATCAATTGCTTTGTTGGATGTACATGTCCACTCTATTTTGAATTCAAACTTGAGGGAATATTCCTCAAAGATGTCATGTTTATGAAAAATGTTGATTTTAATAAATCAATAAATTGATTTATTTATGCAAGTGGGATTATCTGGAGGATGTGATGGGTGGTTAGGTTAGGTTAAGTAGGATTAGATTATCTTAATGATTATTAGGTTATTTTTACCTTTATGACTTAAATATTTGATTTATTTAAATCAGAAAAGGATGGAATATGCATGTGGATTTCAATTTAATAAAGTTTCATTTATTTAATTGAAAGGTTGATGTTAATGTTTGTTTATTTTTAAATTAATGACCTTAGTAGATTCAGATTAATGAGATTACCTAATGAATGGATGAAGGTGAAATTTATTAATTGATGAATGGACTTAATGCATGATGCTAATTTTGCATGTCTACACTTATGTTTAATCCAACTAACCTTGATGAAGTTAGTGTGCAAGCCATTCATCTAGATTCTGGAAACAAGCTTGAGGAATAGCCATGATGGTCTCTTAATGGACTACAATAAACATAAAGGGAGCAAGAAAGGGAAGGAGAAAATGTAGTGGATAGCTACTATAAAGAAAGAGGATGATAACCCTTATTGCTCACACTGCAAGAAGAAAAGGAATGAAGATGCAAAGTGTTGGAAATTGCATCTTGAGTATAAATTGAAATAGTTAAAGGATTGAAAGGGTAAGAAAAAGACCACAACTATTGTGCATGATCTCATATTAGATTCTGATGACGAAACCAATATCACAGTTGTGGGTCTAAATAGTAACATTCCTATTGTCAATACTAGTTCTCATGCTTCTTTTGTAAAGTGTAATGAAGTACTTGTTGAAAGTAAGAGAAATGAATTGTTTCATATAAGGGCTATTACAAAATAAAATAATATTGATATACTAATAGATAGTGGATCACAAGTGAATCTAATCTATGAACAAGTTGCTAAAAAATTGTGATTAAAAACAACTCCTCATCCTAAGCCATATACATTGGGTTGGGTATATGATAATGCCTGGCTACATGTGTCAAAGTAGTGTAAACTCTGATTTGCAATCACATCCAATTTTTTAGATGAGGTAGGGTTAGATGTAATTCCGCTTGACATCTGTAAGATGGTTCTAGCTAGTCCTTACTTGTATGACAAAAAATCCATTTTCTACAAGGAACATAACAAGTATCATTTTCTTAAGGATGAAATTGAATACATTGTAAAAGCTCATCACATGAAGAATGATAGATCTATTATAAAAATAGGGCATATGAAGATGATTGTAAATGCAAGAAATGCTTTAACCCTTATGTCTGTAACAACTAGTGATACTAAGCATAAATATGGAATAATCTTTGATCATGATACAGTGTCATAGACAACACAGAGTCAAGATTGGTTGCAAGCATAGTTAAGCCTTCAACTAGAGGTGGTAAAAGAGGGTTTGAATTATTCATTTTCTAACAATGTTCCTATGTAGGAGATTCAATGAGTTGATTCATTTTCCTTCACATTAGTTTATTCAGTACTAATTCTTTTTATTCTACTAGTTAGTTCTATGTCGATGATGGATGTGACAGTGAATATTGATGAATATGTAGTTGATTATATCAACAATGCTATCTCATTTTTCTTCATGTTTGTGATGGGTTAGATGTTCAAGATTCCAAAAAGGTGGACAAATGGTACTGAGAAAGTGGGGAAACAATGCCCTAGCTCAAAGTCCATGTAAAAATAAACTTTTGGTGGTCCAAGAGCTTCTCATTGGGGAGGAATGATCTAGGTGGATCTAGAAAATCTAAAACTCTCATAGTCTCAAAATCTGAAGAAACCAATATCATCTTGAAGAGCTCAGAAAATTGAGCCTAATGCAACTTGAATGGGTGAAAAAGGAGCTCATACACTCAAGTTATGCCTGATCAAAGTTAGGGTCAAGCCAGGTACAAAGACCACTCAGAAGGAAAAAAAATCATCATCTCAAAAATGGTCAAAAGTAGAATAATGTTGAAGAGCCTATTGCCATGATTCTGACGTCTTTCATTTCACATCAAATGAAGTCCATATGAGTGAGATACAACGGATCAAAGTTTGCTAGGAAAATAGGTTGACAAAATGATGTCAGCAAAAGTACAGTTAGCATTGAGGCTGATGTGGCAGGGGCTGATGACATGGACCAATCTGAAACTAACATGTGGGTATGTTGAGGATCATGATGGGCCAAAAAGTGGCAATATGGTGGGTATGTGGCTGATGACTTTTTTTTAACCCAAAATTGATGAAACAAAAAGGGTTTTTAAAGGAGATTCTTAGCTTTCCCCCAATATAAATTGTGCTTTACTTTGATTTTAATAAGTAATTATTATTCATTTTCTATTTGAATACGATGAAAGTCCTAATTGATAATGATTGAAAACATCTATAGCTTTAAACAGATATCACATTTTTGAATCAGAAACATGCGTCACATTCTATGCTTTTGTGTACAATAGGATTAAAAAAGAGGAAAATTGAATTTTTAGGAAGTTTGGACCAAAGTTAGGTTGAGACATATAATCCTTTTATATTTTTTAAAAGTTGTAATAAAATAATTATTTGCTTGGAAAAAATTCAAAAAATATGAATCACATCGGTACATGAGTCCTCTACTTATATCTAAAATATTATAAAAAAATATTATCATTTATTATGGTTAGGGTGGTCCGGATAGACACCTACTTCTTATTTTCCCTTGAAATTTAAGTACTACTGCATTGAAATTTCAAATTTTCACCAAATAATTTTATTTTTTTAAAACAAGCCTAGTAGTTTAGAAACTACATTCAATTTTCTCCAAATTCTATTCATGCATATTTTTTGAATAATATAGATAACTTATTCAAATTTTTACATCAAGTTCCCTAACTCTGATTTTTCTAAATTTTTTGCCACTTCAGGGCCTATTTTTTCCATGATGATCTTGCACATACCCATGTGGTAGTTGGAAACACACTTGGAAATGACATGTACCTATTCTACTTTGACACATGGCATTGACTGATGAATCACATAGTGCCACATAGACCAATGAAATGGTGCCACGTGGCACCCCTGTTGCAGTCATGGATCCATTGAGTTGTTGATGCAAAAGTGATTGGTTGGAGGGGTCGAACTCATGACCTCTCCTTTGCTATTTTTCCTCTAAACCACTAGACCAAGCACTTACTTTTCCATATGTAAGAAGAACATTATATTTAAAGTCTTAAAAATATTCTATCAAATAAATTGGGAGGCTGACAGTTCACCTATTTTCACTACATATAAACACAATACACGAGATTTTCGGAGCAATAAGAGGTCGATGGTATTTTTTAAAAATATTTCAAAACATTTGAGCTCAAAATAGGTTAACATGGTTTTAAAAGATTATATAGTCAAAACCATAAAAAATAACCTTAGGAAAGATTTTCGGTTTTATAAGATTTAAAGATTAAAGGCCTCAATATAGGTGATATGGGGAGATATGGAAATAATTCTGCTTAACCCCCTAATTAGCATTTGTAAATGTTTTTAAAGGGGGTATTTTTCTCTTGTAAAGGCAATCAATTATTTTGATTGGAAATTATTGTGAATTTTTGACAACTATTGGAATTGTGAGATTTTGAGGAGAGAGAATTCTTTCGGGGGAGATTTTTGTAAACATGAAGATGTTTGAATTGTCTTCAAGTGTTGAGAGAGATTGCGAGGAGAGTTTTATGTAGGTTTGGAGCCTGGATATTGTAACAAGACATTTCATTTGCTTGGCGATATTAATGAAAGTGGTCCAACATTGAGAAGCGGTCTCGAAGACGTAGTCCTTATTGGACGAAGTTTGTTATCAAGTTCCTGTGTTAACTTCATTTTTGTCTTATTATTTTATTTTTCATCTTATTTTCTCTCTATTTCATTTCAGTTTATTTTTCAATTCAGTATCTGATTTCTAATTACAACATTTTAGTAATTAGTAATGTCATTAATTTATGTAAAAGTGAACCTAGTATGTAATTTCAATAGTTAAACAACATATTCATGCAATTCTCTTTGGATTGCGAATAATTGTAATTAAGGTTAAATACATTTGAATTGTAAACCTCTAATTACAGATCAACTCACTACCCACAGAAGAAGTGGTAGGTATATAGCCTATTTGAACTGATATATAACATCTATCATATGCTTGATTCCAATTCCAACGAAGTACAAGATAGTCTTCACACTAATTTGAATCGATAATATTCTCTTTTCACAATTTGATTAATTTTGCATCACACACATGGGTATCTGCAGGATCATCATGGAAAAAACAAGCCCTTAAGTGGTGAAAATTTTAGAAAAATCAAAGTTAGGCAACTTCACATAAAAATTTGAATAAGTTATCTATATTATTTCAAAAATATGTAAGAATAGAATCTATAGACAATTGAATGTAGTTTCTAAACTACTAGGTTTATTTAAAAAAAAATCTATTTGGTGAAAATTTGAAATTTCAACGCAGTAGTACTTAAATTTCAGGGAAAAAATAGGTAGGTGTCTGTCCGACCACCCTAACCACAATAAAATGATAATAATTTTTTATAAGATTTTAGATATAAGTAGAGGACTCATGTCCAAATGTGATGCATATTTTTTTTGTAATTTTTTCCAAAGTAAATAATTAATTATGAAAATTTTTATCACAACTTTTAAAAAATTGTATGTCTGACCACCTTAACTTGTTTAAAACTTTATGAAATTCAATTTTTTTTAATGCTATAGTATGTGAAGAATAAAATGTGACACATGTTTCAGATTTAAAAAAATGTGATAATATTTTAAAGCTATAGATGTTTTACTATCAACCTATCAATCAAGACTTTAGTCATGATTCAAATAGAAAATGAATAATGATTATTTAGTAAATTCAAAGTAAAGCATAATTTATATTGGTAGAAATCTAAGAATCTCCTTTTAAAACCCTTTTTGTTTCATCAATTTTGGGTAAAAATGGTCATCAGCCACATGCCCTACACATACCTATCATATCGCCACTTTTTGGCCCATCATGATCTCGCACGTACCCACATGTAGCTGAAGCACCATACATCCCCTATATCTCCTAATACTTGCATACAATTTGATATCGCTTCATCATGCTATATTTTTCATCATCTTTATCATATCACCACACCAAAACCTTGAAGTTAATCTACTATATATATGTCCATGTCGAGTGTAACTTCAATTAGGTTGGCCTAATTAAAAGTCACACAAAATTAAGCATTTGATCCTCAAAACATTTTATCCACATCTCACACCATAACTCATAATTCAAAATTCAATTTTCATCAAGATAGGTCAGCATAGACCTAGTATAAATCCCACATAAGATAAAGTTACTTGCTTCTCCCTCACAAAACATCAAATGTACATACAATTCATGAAACTTGTGATTCAAAGCTTGATTTTCCTTCAAATTTGTACTCAATCAACATCTATCAACTTATCTTTTTCAACACAGAACAAAATAACTATTTGTGAGGAAATGCAGAATCTCCCACACTGATACACTATATAAGGAATGATTGCCATATATAGGGATCAACACTGTCTTCCATATCTTTCAGGAAACTTCATAGAATGTCACAAAATCCTAAATTTAGTTGAACCTTGTTATCTAAAAACTATAGTTAGAATCCCAATTTGATATACCAACTTACAATGGAGTGTGGACCTGGTGCAGGAGCACCTAGGCTGACCTCCATTTGGCTTGCACAATTTTGGCTTGTACCTGATCTTGGCCAAATCAGGATTTCTTTGTGTTTGTTTGGGACCTTAGAAGGTCATGCATTGGTGTGTTAAGTTAGTCTCTAGGACTAAAGTTCATTAGATTGTCAAGGTTGTTAAATTTTGGCTTTACTAAACTTTGGACAACTTATATTATGTTACAAAGCTTTTAGTCTATTAAAGCCACATCATCATTAGTTGAAAGATGCCAAAGAACGGTTAGGGAAGATGTTAGTTGCTCGAGATCAAGGTATTGGAGATCCTAGGTTTGAGGAACATAACATAATCAAAGCATAATGGAAGTTGCAAACTGCGGGTGTAAAGTTGCATGGCAAGATTTGTGTAAATTGCATGCAAATCAGTAATGGGAATCCCTTGAAAATAGGGAATGCTCGAGTAACTGCCCTGTAAATATGTTGTTGGCATCAAAAATAGGATGAATGGCTCGTGGAAGGAGTATTTAGTCAATTTGTAATCAGTTTTGTTGTGAAGAATACAAGATAGTGTGCAGATTTTGAGTATTTTCTGTGTGTTAACCGCGTGCTTGGAGAGACAATGATTAAAAATGGCTTTGTTTATATCAGTTTCTCACTGTTCTTAGGTTCTTTGTATAGTTTGAAGTGAATTTCATTTTGTGGATAGGAGTTAAGAATAGATTCAGTGTTCAGTATTTATAATTTAGAGTTGTAGAGAGGTCCTCTAAAATATTCGTGTGTTTTGCAACAGAGATCTAATAGGAGTGGAATACTTAGATTTGGCACTGAATTCATGTTATTAGAATAGTTTAGATTTACTTTTCATTGTGTATCCCAGTGGAGTAGTGTAGAGTTCTTGTATTGAATCTTTAGATAAGCATTTAGAGAGTTTGAAAGTTCAGTTTTGAACAGTCAGTCAAAACATGGCTTCCCCATGAAATCTGCCCATGGAGTTGTCCTGAGGTTGATGGAAATGACAGGGGAGCCATGCTTTTGTACATATTTAATGATAGGAAACTTTGAGAATCGAGCAAGAAGTAATGTCACCAAACCCTAGGCGAGCTTTGTGACTCGGTTAGGAGTTTGGAAGGAGAAAATTAAAGAACCAAGGCAGGGGAAAAGAACACTGTACGGAACCCGTACATTTCCAGGAAGGGCAAGATAGGACCTTTACATTCCAAAAGGTTTGAGGCTTCCTTCAATCAATTGGAGTTAGGTGTAACCCAAGAACCAGAGAAACCCTAGATGCAAGGTGAATTAGGCCTCCTCTCCAAAGGTATGGGAATCATCTGTACGGAACAGCCAGTAGCCTGAAACCCAGTGCAAGATTTAAAACCCTGAAAAGGGTGTCTAAAAGTGTGTTTTGTTTTCTAGGTTGTGTGGAGAATATAAGCAGGAAAAGGCAATTAGTGACTGGTAAGGGCTACAAGGATTAGCCCCTTCAAAAGGAAAATTCATGAAATCGGGTAGTTTGATGGCTACACAACAAGCAAGATGGAACTTCATGGATGCAATAAACATGAGGACAGTGTTTTCAAAGCCCCTGCAAAGAGTTCAAGTCAGATAGAGGCATTGGCACTTAGAACTTTCTAAGTCCAAGGAAGAGTGATAAATTGCAAGAAGGTGTGGGATTTCCAAAGGTAAGGCACTAGTGGAGAACTCTTTGAGAAGAGTTGGAGCAGGACTATGATGGTCTATTGAGCTCAACAAGAACCCCTGGTAGCTGGTTCTAGGCAGGAGATAGTGGAAAGTCTTCTATAAAATAGTGCAAGCAACCTTCGGAGTTCAATTACACCATATTGGTATCAGAGCTTTGAGTTAGATTCAAGGCTTGTGATTAATGAGCCAATCCACTGAGTCAGTAGGAGAGAATACACCAGAGGAAGGAACCATGGTGACAAATGCAGAGCTAGCAAAGAAGGTAGAAGAGCAAGAGGAAGATAACTGGTTGCTCGGAGAAAGGATATCTCAGATGGAGAGACTCCTGGATGAAGTCCAAGAAACAACAGATAATATGAAGGACAAGATTAAGAAGAAAGAAGACAGGAAGCCAAGGAAAAAGAAGTGGAATTGGAGGAGGAAGCTCCAAAACCTAATCCTATTCTTGCAGAGGAACCATTCTTGAAGGCATTGCAAGCCTTGAGTGGTAAAGCATTGGATGGTGTGCCACTTTTTAGTGGACAAATGGACCCTGATTTAGTTGTAGACTGGATTGAGAGCATTGAGAATCACTTTGAGTGTGATGGCATAATAGAGGCCCAAAAGGTAAAGGTGGCCAAGTCAAGGTTGAGAGGAGCAGCTCTCACATGGTGGAAATTTGTGCAATCTGAAAGAGAGAAAGAAGGCAAAGGTCCCATAGTTTCATGGAGAGGGATGGTAACCAAGATAAGGAAAACTTATCTCCTTGATGATTATGAAGTCTAGTTGCATAGGAGAAGACACAATCTGAGGCAAAAGGATATGGATGTCCAAACATATACAGAAGAGTTTCAAAAATTGTGCCTTAGATCAAAGGTGGTTGAAGATGAAAGCATAAAGTTAGAAAGGTATCTAAATGGACTCAAATTGTCTATCCAAGAAGATATGAGTTTGGTAAACTTCAAAACAGTCCGCCAATGCTATCAAATGGCTTTGAAAATAGAGGAGAAAGGCAAAAAGAAGCAGGAACAAAATCCTAAAGGTAGAGGTAAAGGGAAAGACATCAGAGGACAAAGAGGAAGCTACAGTGGAAGAAGCTCAGAATCAAGAGCCCAAGGAGAAGTTAGATTCTCAGAACAGCAAGAGGGAAGTTCTAGTAGAGGTGGTAAAGGAAGAGGTTTCAGCTCCAGAGGAAGAAGTGGTGGACAAGGAAGAGGCAGTTACTTCACCAACATGAAATGCTATCATTGCAACCAATTGGGACACCCAGCCTATAGATGTCCAGAGAAAGGTAGCACTTCTCATGGAGGAGATAAGAGAACCAATCTGATTCAAGATGAAACAGTTGCAGCAAATAAACAATCAGAAGTACCCTTGAACTTAGAGGAAGGTGAGAATCTCATGATGAGAAGGAATTTGATCAAAGAACCAGTCAAAGAAGAGCCAAGCCAAAGAAGGTCCTTGTTTAGGATAAAGTGCAAGATGATGGGGAAAGTGTGCAAGGTGATCATAGACTCAGGTTCTACTAACAATATTGTGTCAGAGGAGGTAGTCAGCAAACTGAAATTAACAAGGATATCTCACAAAAATCCTTACAAGGTCACATGGCTCAATAAGGGTCAGCATGTCTTGGTGAATGAACAAGCACAGGTGGAGTTTTCAATTGGCAAGTACAAAGACAAGGTATTTTGTGATGTATTACCTATGGATGCATGCCATTTGCTCCTAGGTAGGCCATGGCAATTTGACCGTCAAGCTGTGCATGATGGAGCTCAGAATTCATATACATTCAAGAAGGACAATGTAACCTACAAGATTCAATCTTTGTTGGAAGATACTGAGGTGCAGACAGCAGGTTCTAAGCTGCTAATAGCTGGTAAAAAAGAGTTCTTAAAGGCCTTGGAGGAAGGAGAAGGAGTTGGATATGCAATAATGATCAAGCCAAGAGAAGCAAGCAAAGAGAAGGCAGCTGAGAAGCAAGAGTTACCCAAGGAGATTCAAGACTTGTTGTAGACCTATGAAAGCATTGTAAGTAGTGGTAAACCAGCAACTTTACCTCCTAAAAGAGCCATAAGTCATAGGATATACTTGATACCAGGAGCTACCCTTCCAAACAAAGCATCCTACAAGATGACACCTCAACAAAATGAGGAAATAGCTAGGCAGATTCAAGAACTACTTGACCAAGGTCTTATTAGGAAAAGCATCAGTCCTTGTGTAGTACCCACTATCTTAGCACCCAAGAAAGGAGGAGAATGGAGGCTTTGCACTGATTCTAGGGCAATAAACAAGATAACCATCAGGTATAGGTTTCCCATTCCTAGGATTGAAGATCTTATGGATTGTCTAGGTGAAGCTAGGTACTATACCAAGATAGATTTAAAGAGTGGCTATCATCAAATTAGGATACATGAGGGTGATGAGTGGAAAACAGCCTTCAAAACCAATGAGGGTCTTTATGAGTGGCTAGTAATGCCATTTGGCTTATCTAATGCCCCCTCCACATTCATGAGACTCATGAATGAAATCCTCAAGGACTACATTGGCAAGTTTGTAGTAGTGTATCTTGATGATATACTAATCTATAGCAGAACAAGAGAAGAGCACCTCCATCATATTGAGTTGATTTTCAAGAAGCTGCAGAAGGAGAAACTGAAGATCAATCTGGAAAAGTGTGAGTTCATCAAAATAGAGCTGGTGTACCTTGGTTTTGTGCTATCACATGGCAACTTGAAGATGGACAGCAGCAAGGTAGAAGCCATTCTTAATTGGCCTACTCCAAAGACAGCAACAGAGGTAAGAAGCTTCCATGGTCTTGCTCAGTATTATAGGAAATTCATAAGGCAGTTTAGTGCAATTTGTGCTCCTATGTTAGATACCATTAAAGGAGGCATGAAAACTAAGTTTGTATGGAATGAGCAAGCTAACAAGAGTTTTGAGTTGCTGAAGGAAAAGATAGCTACCCAACCTATTTTGGTGTTGCCAAGCTTTGAGAAGCTATTCACCATTGAATGTGATGCAAGTAATGTAGCAATTGGAGCTGTTCTCAGCCAAGAGGGCAGACCGGTGGCTTTTCATTCAGAGAAGCTAAGTGAAGCCAAGAAGAAGTAGTCTTCTTATGACCTTGAGATGTATGCATTGGTCCAAGCACTAAGGAAGTGGAGGCACTACTTGCTTCCCAAAGAATTCATTGTGTACTCAGAAAATCAAGCACTCAGTTTCCTGAATTCACAAGAGAAGTTGAGTCACAGGCACATGAAATGGGTGGAGTATTTGCAAGCTTACACCTTCAATATTAAGCACAAGAAGGGAGCTCTCAACAAGGTGGCTGATGCATTGAGCAGGAGAGTTCTCACCATTCAAGAGATTCAGTTGAAGAGCATGGGAATAGATCACTTCAAAGATCTATATGCAGATGATGAAGACTTTGTAGAAATTTATAAGGTATGTCTTGAGTTTAAGAACCATTTCCATAGCAAGTATGCTAAATACACCTTGCAGAGTGATTTATTGTTTAAAGGGAATCAGCTTTGTGTTCCTAGAGGTTCTATTAGGGAGAATTTAATTCAAGAAAAACATAATGGTGCATTGAGTGGTCATTTTGGGATCACCAAAACTCAAGAGCTTGTTCAAAGGTTTTATTTTTGGCCTAAGATGAATCTAGATGTCAGGAAATATGTAGAGAGTTGTGTGGTATGTCAAAAGGAAAAAGGCACTTCCTCAAATGTAGGCCTATACCAGCCATTACCTATCCCTTCTAGGCCATGGGAATGCCTAAGCATGGACTTTGTAGTTGGTTTACCCAAGACAAGGCAAGGTATGGATAGTGTGTATGTTGTTGTTGATAGATTCAGCAAAATGGCTCACTTTATACCTTGTAAAACAACCAATGATGCCAATCAAATAGCCTCTCTTTTCTTCAAGGAAATAGTCAGGATTCATGGTTTACCAATCAACATTGTATCAGACAGAGACACCAAGTTTATGAGTCATTTTTGGAAGACTCTTTGGCAAAGAATGGGCACCAATCTGTCCTTTGGATCTGCATACCATCCCCAAACTAATGGTCAGACCAAAATGGTTAATAGGACACTTGGAAACCTTTTGAGATGCTTGACCAAGGAGTATGGTCAACAATGGGATCAAATTATTGGGCAGGCTGAATATGCATATAATGATATAGTGAATAGGTCAACAGGGAAGAGTCCCTTTGAAATTGTTTATGGACTGGACCCTAGAGGTGTTTATGAGTTGAGAGAGCTGAAGGATGGAGTCAAGGGAAGTGGCTATGCAGATGACTTTGCTTGTGCAATGCAGGAGATTCATGAGATAGTCAGAAAAACCTTGACAGAGAATACCATGAAACATAAAACCAAAGTGGATGAGCATAGGAGAGAGGTTCAGTTTAATGTTGGTGACCTAGTGATGGTGCATTTGAACAAGGCTAGATTGCATAAGGGAGTCCCTCACAAGTTGCAAATGAAGAGGATAGGTCCCTGTCCTATCTTGGAGAAGTATGGCAACAATGTAGTCAAAGTGCAATTACCAGATGACAGTGGACTGACCCCTATTTTTAATGTTACAGATTTAATGCACTACAAAGGACCACCCCAAGATTTGGATTAGACACTCCATGAAGTCAATCAAGATGTTGAAGAACTCAAACTGCCCCCTGTTACAGTCAAACAAGCTGAGCAAATCTTGGACACAAGGGTCTACAAGAAGACTAGGACCAAGGAGTACAAAGAACACCTGATCAAGAGGCATGGACAACCTGATTTAGATGCAGTATGGATCAAGGAGGTAGAGTTTAAGAAGTTGGGAATTGATCCTAACTTGCTCAATCCAAGGGTGGATTGAATTTTCTGTTTTGGGGAGGATGGTGCAGGAGCACCTAGGCTGACCTCCATTTGGTTTGCACAATTTTGGCTTATACCTAATCTTGGCCAAATCAGGATTTCTTTGTGTTTTTTTGGGACCTTAGAAGGTCATGCATTGGTGTGTTAAGTTAGTCTTTAGGACTAAAGTTCATTAGATTGTCAAGGTTGTTAAATTTTGGCTTTACTAAACTTTGGACAGCTTATATATTATGTTACAAAGCTTTTAGTCTATTAAAGCCACATCATCATTAGTTGAAAGATGCCAAAGATGGTTAGGGAAGATGTTAGTTGCTCGAGATCAAGGTATTGGATATCCTAGGTTTGAGGAACATAACATAATCAAAGCATAATGGAAGTTGCAAACTGCGGGTGTGAAGTTGCATGGCAAGATTTGTGTAAATTGCATGCAAATCAGTAATGGGAATCCCTTGAAAATAGGGAATGCTCAAGTAACTGCCCTGGAAAGATGTTTTTGGCATCAAAAATAGGATGAATGGCTTGTGGAAGGAGTAGTTAGTCAATTTGTAATTAGTTTTGTTGTGAAGAATACAAGACAATGTGCAGATTTTGAGTATTTTCTGTGTGTTACCCGCGTGCTTGGAGAGACAGTGATTAAAAATGGCTTTGTTTATATCAGTTTCTCACTGTTCTTAGGTTCTTTGTATAGTTTGAAGTGAATTTCATTTTGTGGATAGGAGTTAAGAATAGATTCAGTGTTCTGTATTTATAATTTAGAGTTATAGAGAGGTCCTCTGAAATCTTCGTGTGTTTTGCAACAAAGATCTAATAGGAGTGGAATACTTAGATTTGGCACTGAATTCATGTTATTAGAATAGTTTAGATTTACTTTTCATTGTGTATCCCAGTGGAGTAGTGTAGAGTTCTTGTATTGAATCTTTAGATCAACATTTAGAGAGTTTGAAAGTTAAGTTTTGAACAGTCAGTCAAAACATGGCTTCCCCATGAAATCTGCCCATGGAGTTGTCCTGAGGTTGATGGAAATGACAGGGGAGCCATGCTGTTGTACATATTTAATGATAGGAAACTTTGAGAATCGAGCAAGAAGTAATGTCACCAAACCCTAGGCAAGCTTTGTGACCCGATTAGGAGTTTGGAAGGAGAAAATTAAAGAACCAAGGCAGGGGAAAAAAACACTGTACAGAACCCATACATTTCCAAGAAGGGCAAGATAGGACCTTTACATTCCAAAAGGTTTGAGGCTTCCTTCGATCAATTGGAGTTAGGTGTAACCAAAGAACTAGAGAAACCCTAGATGCAAGGTGAATTAGGCCTCCTCTCCAAAGTTGCATGGCACCATCTCGTATGGAATGCCAAGATTTCAAAACCTGTAAAGCAGTAAGATTTAAACCTGGGGTAAAACAGTGTTTTCTTTCTAGGTTGTGTGACAAATTTGTGAGAAAAGGGCAGAAAAGGGACTGGTAAGGGCTACAAGGATTAGCCCCTTCCAAAGGAAAATTCATGAAATCGAGTAGTTTGATGGCTACACAACAAGCAAGATAGAACTTCATGGATGCAATAAACATGTGGACAGTGTTTTCAAAGCCCCTGCAAAGAGTTCAAGTCAGATAGAGGCATTGGCACTTAGAACCTTCTAAGTCCAAGGAAGAGTGATAAGTTGCAAGGTGTGGGATTTCCAAAGGTAAGGCACTAGTGGAGAACTCTTTGAGAAGAGTTGGAGTAGTGGTCTTTTGAGCTCAACAAGAATCCTTGGTAGCAGGTTCCAAGCAGGAGACAGTGGAAAGTCTTCTATAAAAAAAATGCAAGCAACCTTTGGAGTTGGATTACACCAGACCCCCCAAAACCAACATATTGAACCGTGGACCAAGAGAAAATGCTTAGCCAAATTCCTGTATAACCATATTTTTTGGACCAACTTGCTTTGTACATATGTCATCAAGAAATACTTCCAAGCTATGCTAGAATGATCAATAAAATGTTGACATCAATGAAAACATTGGATCAACCAATATATGCACCTCATGCTCGTGTTGCCAAAGTGCATCATCAATGACAAACTTGCATCTACCAAGATGGAATTAATTATGCCTTAATAAGCCCTATTTTGTATCTACAAGTCTAACATATTACATTTTCCTAAAGGGAAACCCAACAATAATTAATGCCAACACATAACAATTTACCTTGAGCAATGTGCATTCTAGGAATAGGGACTGAGGACCCATTTCCCCATGGGTGAATGTGCCCTCCATAGGCCTTTGAACATGAATTTAAATTATCCTTTAGGAAGTATTTTAACATCTCTAAATCCAAATTTTGATGTTATCTTGTAATGTTTAATTTTGAGAAATTAAGGATACATACCCATAAATAAAAGGTTATTTATCACCCAAACTGAATTGAACCTGAGATTGAAATGATAGTAAATAACCTAGGTATTCTCCACTATTTCACTCAATAAATGAGATCCAATAATGAAACAAATTTCAACCAAAAGGTGATTCAAAGCAAGGTGTGAATATGTAAGGAAGGGGGTATGAATCAAACATTAATTTGGAGAGAAATATTAAAAATAGCATATCAAAACCAAAATGCAATCTATAAAGTGCATCTAAAAGATTAAGCTCAATTATGATGGAACCAATAGCCAAATTGTAGATTTGAGAATGGGAAAGTGATGTGTACCATTCACAAAAAAACCTTTTCAAAGCTCACTAAGAATTCATTCACCCTAGGGCGAGTGGGTCTTGGCTAGGGCTCTTGAAAATATATTTCTTGGTTTTGTTTTGTTGTGTCTACACTCCTAGATTCCTAAATATCATAGTTATAAATCTTGAAATAAATCTTGTAGGTCACTTTCTATGAAATTGCAAGAATGATGACAACACATGCAACTTTGACAACTTTGCTATTTTTTCTCTCTAATCAATCTTTCACCTAAAATCTGCAAACACACATCAAGAGAGAAAATATATATTTTTTATTTGAATGGGTATTTTCTTTGTTTGAACCCCATTTTGGTAATTAAACCTTGTAATGAAATGAAATAATATGAAGGAATGATGAATGAACAAATGTAATGTCATAACTCACGGCCAAACCCTTGTTTGAACCTTGAAATATGGATCTTCAAC
This sequence comes from Sequoia sempervirens, assembly GCA_007258455.2. NCBI lineage: Eukaryota > Viridiplantae > Streptophyta > Pinopsida > Cupressales > Cupressaceae > Sequoia > Sequoia sempervirens. The sequence goes on along the minus strand of VDFB02370325.1, from coordinate 8,412 downwards.
TTGCATGAAATGACTTCAATGGATGTGGATCTTGATCATGAAACTTGATTTGAAACAATTCCTTTGATATGCTTGAATGGATCTTGAATGCTATAGCAACATATTAGCTCAAATAACATGCATTTTGCAAGGAAGCTTTGACATGATAATGGATCTTTATTGTATCAATAATTCTTCTTCAAGTTTGATCTTGAATTCCTTGACTTGCTCTTGAAATGCTCTTGATAATGCTCACTTGAAAGCTCTAGGTGCTCATGAAAACTTTCTAGGATGAAACATAGTGAAATGACCTCTTATGTATACATATGTTTACATTAATTCATGAAATTCAAATAACACAAGCTGAAATGTGAATACACTTGAAATCATTGAAATATCACCAAAAACATATTTGAAATTTAAGTCCTAGGCCTAAGTAAGGACTCATTCACCCTTTGGTGAATGGGTCCTAGGTCACTTAGCTAGGACACATTCTCCAATGTTAAGTGTTATGTTATGGCATTGATGAATGTCGAGTTTTACCCTTCATAAATTGTAATTAATTAGGCTTGGATTTGAATTAAAGGGGCCAATTAAGGCATAATTAACCTCAATTAATTAATAAAGCCCTAGATAAGTGTGAATGCATAAATGTACACCTTAAACCACCATAAATAAGGCATAGTTAAGCCCATTTTAATTAATAAGGTTCTAAACTTAATGTCAATATATAGAAAACATATTACAACACTAAATTAAGGCATAATTTCATCCTTTTATTATTATTAATTCCCCAAATTAAGTGTGAAAAAGGGATAATTTTTCCTACACTACATTTATCCTCCACTTTAGTCAAAGTATGACCCCATTTCAAACTCAAACTAAAGAAAATATTCAAGACACTTATGTATATAGAAAATACAAAGATACTTAGTCATACAACATCAAAGCCTAAGAGAATAAAAGGGGAGGTAGATCAAGCTTTGACTATCCCAACATGATGTGGAACAAAGTTGTTTGTCCAAGAATGGGTGGATCGAGATTCGATTTTCCCAACACGATGTGGAACATGATTGTTTGTCCTCATTCACAAGTAGAACTCAATGTCCACTATGAAAAAGACATGTGCACTCACTCTAGGCTAATGTAACCTCAAGGCACCCATTATGTGAACCCCTAGGGAAAGTGTAAAATGAGAGAATCTTATTAGGCTCCCATACCATATCAAATCTATCCTCTAAAAAACTTTAATAAGGAACCACACATGTCTCAATTTTGAGCTTCATAAGGCTTAACAAGCTGTGCTACATGCTAAGAACCTATGAACATGGGCAAGGCTCCATTGGCAACAAAGGTTAACAAGTTTTATTATGCTAAAAACTTATGAATAATAATGCTACTATAGGTTTTTCCAAAGGGATCTTGCTTAGTTCTTGTAAGTTCTTCTTCTTAGGGATCATCATCCTTAATGTCTCCAACAAAGGAAAAAATCAAGAATAATACAATCGCAACATAGGGAATGTAGTGTAGCATCACCACTAAGAGGAAAATTTTATACTAAGAGATATGACACTCTCATAGGATGTCAAACCCAATGACACCACCAAGGAAAGGATGCATCACAAGAATAAAGAAAATCACACAGTGAAACATGAGTGTTGATGTATGCCCAGGCCACTTGAAAGTGATTGCTAATGCCATTACTATGAGCAATTAGCTTTAAAGTAGCTGATATTTAATGCTAACTGTCAAGAAGACATGATAGCTTATTTGGAAATCCCTATGCCAAGTCACATGTTTCCAAATGAAGCTATATCATGAAAGGAGAAGGGTTGCCCCAAAAAACATGTAAGGTATCTATGGAGTTGGGGTTAGTATTTCTTTTCTATAATGTTTTATTAGAGCTCAAAAACATCATCATTCCCTAAGTACTCACAAAACAAGAATAATGAAACATGGAAAAACAATGAAAACAAAGACAAAACTTTTAGGTAAACATGAAAGAGACCCGAATGTATCAACGCCTTGCATCATCAGCAAAACGAAAATACAAGACAAATGAAAAAGATATTTATGTTTATGGCATATAGAAGAATGTAAGTACAAATAGAGGAATGCACATTGAAACATTGAAAAAGGGGGATGATGAACCCAAAATGTGTGATTGATTAAATGGGTTCACGTCCTACTTTTTAACTACATATTTCACTCAATTATGAGATGTAAAATGTATAAATACTAATAAAAAAAAAACTAAAATGAAGGTTTTCAGATGTTGAAATGATGCTTTAAGGAGTTTTTAAGGTGTTTTTAAGGGGCTCGATGAATATGAGCCATAATTACAAGATTTTAATTTTTTAAATTAGAGATATAAAAGATATGGGTACATATTATTGTTAACCCCTAAATCGGATATAAAATTTTATTTAAAGGGGGATTTTTGGCTTGTTGGGAGACATTAGAGATGTGGGAAATTTGATAATGAGAGTATTTAAACTCTATACAATTAGCTATAAAAGGTTATAAGCCAAATTAATTTGTACTTGAAGGAGGGGGAATTTTTGAATTTTTCATTATCATCCAAGGAGACTTTGTGAAAAATTGTAACAAATTGAGGAGCCTTGTAAACATCATTTGGAGCATAATCAGGGATCGGTCACTCTGTTGGAGAGGTATCTGGAGATGTAGCCATTTTGTGAACTCCATTATCAATTTGTGTCTTCGTCTTCTCTTCTATATTTCCATATTTCTATTTATTTAATAATTTTAATTTATTTTTAAAATCACTTGAAATTAACTTTAAGACCTTCAATTACTTGTTTGCATAAGTTATCATTCATTAAGCAATAGTCATAGATCCTAATAGATCACCTTAGGTTCAAGTCAATCTTGATTGAGATCTTGTTATTTTCCTTATGATTGAGGACATGGTAAATCAACCTGAAATACACTTTTTAGAGATGAATGAAAAATACTAAATGAATGCACTAATACAATGTAACACATGGGTATGTGCAGGATCATCATGGAAAAAATAGGCCCTTAAGTGGCAAAAAAATCAGAAAAATCAGAGTTAGGAAACTTGACGTAAAAATTTGAATAAGTTATCTATATTATTTCAAAAATATGTAAGAATAGAATCTATAGAAAATTGAATGAAGCCCCAAAAACTAATGGTTTTTTTTTTTAAAATCTATTTGGTGAAAATTTGAAATTTCAATGCAAAGAGTACTCTAAATCAGGAAAAAATAAGAAGTATGTGTCCGTTCTGACCACCCTAACCACAATAAACATAATATTTTACAATATTTACAAATAAGTAGAGGACTCCATGTCTTGATCTGATGTATATTTTTGTAATATTTTCCAAGTAAATAATTAATAATGTTTTTTTTATTGCAACTTTTAAAAAATATAAAAAGCTCGTATGCCTGACCACCTTAACTTGGTCAAAACTTCATGAAATTTAGTTTTTTCTTTTTTTAACCCTATAGTATGCAAATAATAGAATGTGACTCATGTTTTGGATTAAAAATGTGATATCGTTGAAATCTATAGATGTTTTTCAATCAATCTATCAACTCTAACTTTAGTCATAATTTGAATAGAAAATGAAAATAATTACTTATTAAATCAAAGTAAAGCATAATTAATATTTTTTGAAAGGTGAGAATTTCATTTAAAAACCCTTTTAATTTCATGAATTTTGGGTTAAAAAAAGGTTGTCAGCCACATACCCATCATATTGCCACTTTTTGGCCCATCATGATCCTGCACATACCCACACAAATCATCAATTTAAAAACTTAACCTAGAAAATTCAACAAACTTTGAATAGATATGAGAAAGTTATGATTTTATGCACCTATCACCAAAATCCTTTGTTGGGTGTCCTCCTGGGATGGATTTGACCTAGGGTGAATGAGTCTTTGTATGGATTTTCTTTCAGGGTCCTTTAGAAATGGATATAAGCTTATGTTTTCCCTAGGTTTCACTGTCAAAAAGTTGGAAATGAATTCAGAATCTAAGTTTTCATCTCTTGATGAAAATGTTGATAACTTTACAACTTTGTACTTTTGATCAATCTTCAATCCTTCTTCAACCTAAGATCTAAAACAAACATAAGAGGGAAAAAAAAAAATTTGGTGAATGGGGGTTTGCCTTGGTCAAAGCTGTTGGTAATTAAACCTTGAAATGAAATAATGAAACATGAAAGGAATGATGAATGAACACTTGATATGTTCCAACTCACCAAACCCTTAAATGGAGATCCTTGAAGGACTAAAACTTAGCATATCTCTCTATGGTCTTGATCTTGAATGAAAGGCTTGATTGTATGGTGATCTTGATGCTTGAAATTTGACTTGAATGCTTCAAACCTACATCACAATGTTAGCTCCAAACACATGCATGAATGGAAATATTTTTGACATGATGATCTTGATATTGATTATTGTTGTAGATGCTTGAGAAATCTTCTCTTCAATGTTCTTGACAATAAAATTTTCTCTTGTGAATGTTGCCTTCTTGCTAGATTACTTGAATTGATAACAATACCTTGTATTTATAGATAATTTTCTATTTTCCTAACAATTAAAATTCAAAATCTGACAATTGCAACTTGAATTTGAATAATAAGATTTCCACCAAAAACATATTTAATATTAGGGTCCAAAACTTAATGGGGACCCATTCGCCCTTGGAAAAATGGGTCCTAAGCCCCAAACCTAGGACACGCCAATTTCAAGGAAATTTAATTAATGCTTGCAATTGTTTAATAAAAGTTTCCCTTTAATAAAAATGGATTAATTATGATTTTAAATGAATAATTGGGCCAATTAGAGGTTTAATTAAGTCCAATTAATTAAGGGAACCAACAATAGTGTGAAAATGTGAAAGAGAACATTTTTCAGCACTACACCTATCTCACTCTCTCTATACCTACCTCTCAATCACTACCTCCCTCCCTATCAATATCTATCTATCTATCTATATATATCACAATATCTAGACATATCTCTCTACCTCTCCCTCCATTTACTCTCCCTTTGCCCCTCTTTATACCTCTTTATATTTTAGTAAACCAAATCAATCCTATACAAAATAGTATTCTTCTATAGTTTCTTATTCATATTAGTTTTTCTTAGATCTATAATTTTATAATATTTAAATTTAAATTGTATATATTTGGAACTCTTTGCATGACCAATTCTTCATTTATTTGATATGTTACGTATTTATCCATTATATTGATTGTGATATCAATTTTACTTACCATACCCATCTTTGGAAACTATATTAGGGTTTAATTTTCACATTTGATACATCATTGATATTTCCACATTTTTAATAGAAAATTATACCATTTGGGTTTATTTTTCCTCTCTCCCTCACCATTCATCCGTCTTTATATTTAGATAGTTCTCTCTCCCCACTCTATCTCCATCTCTCCATCCCCCTCTCCCTCTCCCTCTCTCTACCTATCTTTCTACCTTTCTCTTCCCCATCTATCTTTCCTAGTTCATATCTATCTCTAGATATCCCTCCTTCTTTATATCCACATCCCTTCTCCCCCCCTCTCTTCATATCACTCATGTAGAGATAAGTAGAGAGGGAAGGTGAGAGAGGATGATAGATGTAAGTAGATATGGAAGGTGAGATAGAGGTAGAGAGGAGAGATGGCAAAGAGAGATAAATAAATATATCTAAAGGGAGAGATGGGGAATGAGGGAGGAATGGAGTGTGAGGTAGGAATATAGAGAGAAAAATAGGGGACATAGAAAGAAGTAGATAGGGAGGGAGGAAGGGAGATGCATAGACAAAGAAATACGGTGGGTTAGATATAGGGAGAGCTAGGTAGATAGAGAGGAAGATTAGTATGGAAGGTAATGAGAAGTTTAGAGAGAGAGAGAGGTAAGGTGAGAGGGATTGAGGGAGAGATAGGTAGAGAGAGGTAGGGTGAGGGGATATAGAGAGAAGTGGAGAGGGAAGTATCAATAGTTAAGGTGGGAGGGATAAAGTGAGAGGTAGGTAGAGAGCTTGATACAAGAAGAGGGGATATAGATAAAAGTAGAGAGGGAAGGGGAGAGATGTACATAGAGAGGGGGGAGAGAGTAACAAGCAAAGATAGGAAAGGAGGGAAGATCAATGGATAGGTGGGTAGAGATAGATGAAATTAGTGTAGAGATAACTAGAGAGGGAAGGAGAGAGATAAGTAGAGAGCAAAGAGAGAAGAGATATATAGATATATCTCTAAAGAGAGAGAGGGGGAATAGGGAAGGGATGGAGTGAGAGGTAGCTAGAGCAAGAGATAGAGAGGGGAGAATAAGAAAAGTAAAGAGGGAGGGAGAGATAGATATTGAACGAAGAATCTCCCCTTCCCTCTCTCTCCCCTTCCCTCTCTACTTCTCTCTATATCCCCTCACCCTCTATCTCTCTGCTTACCTCTCCCTCTATTCCTTCCACCTTACCTCTCTTTTTGTATCTACTTGTTTTTGTCTCCCATCTTAATTTTTGTCTCTATCTACCTACCTCTCCCTCTATCCATCCTACCCTACCTATCTATCTCTATCTCTCCATTTTTCCATCCCTCTCTACTTATCTCTATCTCCCCTCTTTGTCTCTCTCTCTCGCTACCTTCCTCTCACTACATCCCTCCCTTTATATATCTTCCCTCTATCTCTCCTCTCTACCTCTCTCTCATTTTCCCTCTCTACTTGTCTCTATCTCCACTCACCCTCCCTCTCTAAATAAATGAAGAGAGAAAGATGGAGAGAGGTAAATCAAGTGATAACAGTATAGAGAGATAGGGAGTTAGTGATCAACCTTAATATTATTTACTTGATTAGCTTCTAATTTTTCCTTAGCCATTATCCTTGCTAATCATTTTCCTCTGACTATCTTAGTGATCTAAATTTCAGTGTTGAATTCCTAGATCCTATTGATCTCCATCTACATATTCTTCTATTCACTTCATATTGACATAAAATATCATTGACAACAGCAATAGGAACATATGCAACAATGGTAGCACCTACTAGATATGATCTAAATTTTTTGGTAGCCTTTACCAATGCATAGGCTTGCATTCCTATTATGTCATACTCGAGTTTTGCAACTTAGTGTGATTTGTTGAAGAAGTCAAGAATCTACTCAAAAAATTCATTATTTTTGTTAGAGAGGGAGAGATAAATATGTAGAGAGATAGAGGGAGAGATATAGTGATAGAGAGGGGAGCGATAGAGTAGGGAGGAGAGTGTGGGATATATAGAGATGTGGTAGATAGAGAGATAGGAGAAGAGAAAGGGAGAGAGATAGGTAGAGAGGTAGAGAGAAGAGGAGGGGGATAAGATAGATAAATATATGGAGAGAGAGGGAGAGATATTGATATAGGTAGATATAGAGAGATAGGAAGATAGAGGTAGAGATAATGAGATATAAATAGAGATAAAGAGAGAGATAGGGAGATATAGATAGAAGAGGTAAGAGTGAGAGATAAAAGAGGTAAAAGAGAAAAATAATAGAGAGAGAGGTATACATAGATAGGGAGAGATATGGAGAGAGTGGGGAGATAGAGGGATAGAAATAGGGAGGTTGTAATAGGGATAGAAATAGGGAGGTTGTAAGAGAGATATGAAGATAACTTGATAGAGAGTGAGATTATATAAATTGATAGAGGGAGGAAAAATGTATGGTGAGAAATAGAGAGAAGAGAGAGAAGTAGCGAGATATAGAAAGAGGGAGTGATATAGATAGAGGGAGAGAGGGAGAGAGGGGGAGATAGAGATAGAAAGAGGGAGAGATATGTAGAGATATATAACTTGGGAAAGATAAAGGGGAAGAGAAAGGGAGAGAGCTAGGTAGAGAGGGAGAGAGGAAAGGTTTATAGATAGAGGTAAATGGAAAGGGAGAGAGATAGGTAGAGAGGGAGAGAGAAGGAGAGGGGGGAGATAGAGCTAAAAAATAGAGGGAGGGAGAGAGGCATGTTATTCTAAGTACACTTGGGAAAATGTGTGGATATGATCAAAGAAAATTAATATGGATTCTATGACGATTTTTGAATTTTTTTTGGTCTAATTAATACAAAATACCTAATTGTTTCATTATTTATTACTTATTTAATGTTTCAAGTCTTTTATTATGATTATTACAAAAAAAATCATGAATAAAAGACTTTATATGCAAAATTTATGAGAATTTATAATTTTAAAAATGGAGGAACTTCAAATGATTATATTTCATTTTTGGTGCATGTAGTCTTTTAAAAATTATCTTATTAATTGTATAGATCTATAAATCACCTTTCTAACACCTATAAAAGTTTAAAATTGTGATAAGTAACAGAAAAGTTATGCCCATTTTACTGAAGTGTGATTTCATGGGATCTTCAAAAGGGATATTGATAAAAATACTTGTGGGAAATGGATATCCAAT